>PVJX010001973.1:0-11595 GCA_004027295.1 Dolichotis patagonum
AAGAAGAAGGAGAAGAAGAAGAAGAAGAAGAAGAAGAAGAAGAAGAAGAAGAAGAAAGAGGAGGAGGAGGAGGAGAAGGAGAAGAAATAATAATAATAATAATAATACAGGGCCAGCATGGAGGTGTATGTCTATAATCCTGACATTCTGAGAGGCTGTGGCAAAGCAACTTCTTTTTTTTGTTGTTGTTTTAGTACCAGGAATCAAACTCACGACCTCGTGCTTGCCAGGCAGGCGATTAAGCCACTGAGCTAAATCCCCAGCTGGCAAGTCAATTTCAAGTTCAAGCCCAGCAATTTAGTGACTTAGCAAGATCCTGTCCCTTACATCCACCAGAAAAAAAAAGTAAAAACAAAAAAAAGGCTACAGATGTAGTTCAGTGGGAAGGCTTTCGTTTCAATCCTCAGTACTGCAAAAAAAGAAGAAAGAGAGGAGGTGGAGAAAGAGGCGGCAAAAGAGGAGGCAAAACGGAAGGAGCATGAGGATGAAGAGAAGAGGAGGACAAAGAAAAGGAAAAGGAGAAGACAGAGGAGAAATTTTAAAAGTAAAAAGAAAGTAGGGATAGAAGAAAAATTTGATGAGAAAAAACAAGCCTCCTGAGCTGATACTGCTACTAATAATGGAACAACAATCCTATCACTGCTTCCTTAGTGTTAGGAATGAGAGAATGTATGTAAAACCCTAGCACAGAAGAGCTCCAGGAATATCTGAACACCCACTGCTGAGCTGCTCCTCAGGTGACCCCTCAGCCTTTCTAATTCTGATCTCATTGCTCCCATCCCCCACCCCTCAACCCCCACCATCCTCATTGCCCAGCGTCAACCTTGCTAACCTCAGCAATCTGTTGGGATGGACCAGGGGGTGGTTCCGCTCAGTGACCTCCTCCACAGTCTGACAAAGGGCGTATAGCCCCGAAAGCTGCAGGTCTGTGTCCGAGCTGGATATCTGCATAGTGGCTGTGACTGCTACCACATGCTGATCCAGGGAGCTGAGTAGACCGGGGGCCTGCAAGGTTCTAGCCATTTCTGAAATCAGTGAAGGAAAGGTAGTGGCTAAAGAACAGAAGCACCTCCAGGCTGGAAGTCTCTAACGGACAAGCCAAGTCTTCCCACCAATATTTAAATACAAATGCAAGTCTACTGTGGCTTGCATTTGGAACTTTGCCAGTTATACAGGATCTAATCAAACAAGGAAGATGGAAAAACCCTGGAAAATGGGTCCTCTCTCTCCAGAGATACCAAAGACAGAGGGGAAGCCAGGTCAAAGGGAGGATGGAGGCAGGGTTCAGGTGGCTTACTGCAAGGCTTTCTTCTACCCTGAAGGTCCACACCTTCTATGGGCCCACCCAGGACTTGTCTTTGCTCTCTGCTCCCAGATCGTCACTCACCACTGGCTGCCTCCTTCATTTTGGGGGGTACAGCCATCCCCTCGGCCACCAGGAGCTTGTTAAACAGCTCCAAATCACTCTGTGCCATGGGGAGTTCAGTCTTGGCCTTTGCAGGCTCTCGCTCTGCCTCCGAGGGCTTGGTCTTTGTTCCAGGGTGCTCAGGCTCTTCCTCTGAGAAGTTGACCTCTGACTTGGACTCCTCTTGTGGATCTGGGGTACAGCAATGACTTCGTGAAGAGGATGAGTTGCTGGGTCCATCAGAGAGCAGCCCGTATTTGGTGTAGATCTGGGAGCTGAGCAGGTCACAGAGGGTGCTGCCCTCCAACCGACAACGGAGGACCTGCAGCAGGCCCTCAGCCATCTCCACTGGCATGGAGAGCTCCCCCAGGTTCTCTTCACCCAGGGTCTGTCAACAGAGAGTATGCATCTTAGGGACAAGCAGACACCAAGCTCCTGGGAATGGTAACTGGAAGGGTGGCTGCCCCCACCTGCCCTGGTACCTTAAACAGCAGGCCCTCACAGCATTCTCTTCCCCCAACAGGACCTAGCCCCTCTAACCTCCACTCCAGCCTACCTCTAAGTGGTTAAAACTTCCTCTAATCGTTAAAACTTCCTCTAATATTCTCACTTCTAACTTTACAACTATCATTCTCCACCCATCCCAGGGATCTCAAGGCTATAATACCTCATTTAGTTTCTCCCGAAGGTTCTGGAAAACTGGCTGCTGCTCACTTAAGTCCAACTTCTTGATGAAGAAAAGCAGCTCCCACCACTCAGCCTGGGACAGGTAACCCACCTTTTCATGCTTCTGCAGCTCAGGCTGGAGGTATGGCAAACAGTAAAGGCTGTCCACAGGTTTCCAGTCCCAGGAGGGAAGCGCTGAAGACACAGGCACAGGAGTGTCGGCACCCAGTAGGGAAAAGAGCCAAGATCTGAACCTCTGGGACAGCTTCCAGGGAAGCAGCTTCTTGCTGAACTCCACTCCTCTAGTCAGATACGCTGACCACGTCCTCTTAGACTCACCTGTGCCCAGTACAGTAACCCCTGCCCCCTTCTCCATAGTTGCCGAAGCGGCATCCCCAGTAGCTTCCTCAGAGCCCAGGATCTCCAGCATGTACCAATACACCCAGTAGGTGCGGCCCGTTGACTGCCAGAAGACCTGGCACAGGGGAAGAGGACAGGAGTTGGTTCTCAGAGCTCTGGGTTACCAGGGTTACAGACAACATGCCCAGGCCTAGCTGTGGGTCACACCCTCAGATGCACACTTCTCTGAGTCTGGGAAATTTGTCTGTGCGACCAGAGGCTCCTGCCCCTCTGGGGAGTGGGCTTTATCCCTCTTCACACCTTGATGGTCTCTTCCCCTGGTGTTAGTGATTGAGTATCTCAATGAGTCCCTTCTGCTTCATGGTAGGAATCTCTCCATGACCTCACAGCTGCCCACAACCCCATTTGCTGACTGCCTTTTACCACTTCCATTCCCTGGGAGTTTTCTCCCTGGTTGGCATATCAGAGCCTTCTGTGTGGAAACCCAGCTATACCCCACCCACAACAGATCCCCAGTAGTGTTCGCCATCATGTGTCCCTCACCTGCACAGGGGGGACACCATTGTTGCTCTGCCGGAACTCCCCCTTGTCCCCAGCGGTGATCTCCTCGTAGTCATCTAGCATCCGAACTTGCATGCCTGGCTGCAGCATGTGCTGCACATACTCACCGTAGCCACTGCGGCTAGAGAATTCTGAGCGCTGGCGGAAGCCCCGCCCTTGCATTTTGGGGGTGGTGTTGATGGTGGGAAGTAGGAGGGAGGGCCCTGAAATACAGGGCTGAAAGATGGACCGAGGTGGACGGGATGATGACGTGCTCTGTTCACTGAGCTTGTGGGCCCAGCCCATGCTCCGCAACAGCTCTGAGATGAGGTTGCCCACAGCCATACTGAACTCCAGCTCCCTCTGTCCCCGGCTTTTCTCCCGTGTAGGGCATTGAGAGCTCTGGTCTCCAGTGCCTGCTTCTGCGCTGTTATTCAGCTGATCCAGCAGGGAAGTGACACACAGGTAGCGCTTCACCAGTGAGAAGAGCAGCTTTCCTGGGATCTATAGGACACAACCTTTGGTGCAGGCTCATCTCCTACTGTCTCTGGCTTCTCCCTTCCCCTGCTATATCTTCCCTACAGAAAAATGTAAGGTCTCATTCCTAGATGTTTTTTATTTTTTGAGACAGAGTCTTGCTAGCTTACTAACTGTCTAGACTGGAATTAAACTCATGATCCTCCTGCCCCAGCTCCCCAAGTAGCTGGGATTACAGGCATGTACTACCACACCCAGTTTAATCCCAGAAGTTTTGAATGGGAAGGGGGATGGACCTTCACTTTATCTAGCTCCCAGGAGTGGTGACACACAGTCCCACACTATACTTGGAGAAATACTCCCTTGCACACAGCCTTCCCCACAGCCAGCAGAGTACCTGAGGCAGATGAATGCCCTCAAAAGCCATGCAGTGTTCTTCAGAAGATGTGGTTTCTGCAAACAGCTCCAGCAAAGTATAGCGGCTGTCAAAATCCATGTGTTGCTCGATGCCATCTTGCTGGCTCAGTGACAGAAGGACGTGAGCCCGACTTCCTGCAATCCATATCTAGTCTGTATCTTCTCCTCCATGCCCACTACCTTTCTCCTGCCTTTTCTAGGCTTTCTATTTCCTTTCCTAAAGGCTTTCAAGTTTCTCTGCAACTGGGACCTAAGCAAGATACACACTTTATCTGATAACCTGGCACAAACATACACACAGATCACAGGAACCTGTCACACTACAAAACTCAAATACTAAGTGCTGCATACTGATATTTTACTGGTTGTAACCTCAACAAATTGATTTCTCAGTCAATTAGTACATCTCAACTCACAACTTAAAAAAACACACACACACACAAAAAAAAACCACACACACACACACACAAAATTAAAAAACACAAATTAGCCAGGCATGGTGGCACGCACTTGTAATCCCAGCACTCAGGAGGCTGAGGCAGGAGGACTGCTGTGAGTTAGAGGCTAGCCTGATTTACAAAGTGAGTTCAACACCAGCCTGGACTGCACTGTGAAACTCTGTCTCAAAAAGACAAAAACAAAAACAAACAAACTCCCATAAATCTACCCCATTCTCTTCCCTCTGCCACTGCACTGAGAATGGACAGATATATCAGGTGCTACCATTTTAGCCTGTTTATTTACCTATAATAACCTATTAATCTATTCCTGTGCAGTGAACTGATAGTCATCAAATTCTAAGTGTCCTTAAAGTGCTCCTCTTTCTTATTCCTTTGAGTCCCATGCTCTCTCTGCAATGCCCTCCTTCTTCCCCAGCTGTCCCTTACCAGCATCGTGGGCTGCCAGAGCCTGTAGCATCTTGCCCGCACTCCGCCGGATTTGAGGCTCAGGATTGCACAGCATGTGCATGAGCAGGTCCAGGGCTCTTGTCTCCCTGAAGACCCCGGTGAGGGGTCCGATGCTGGCATAGGCACTGAGCACATGGATGGTGTGGAGCACAGCAGCTGTGAGGCTTGAGGTCCCACCTTCTGCCAGCTGCCTGGCAGCCCTGTGTACCAGCGCCCGCACATCAGCCTCCATTTCTCCCATTGCTACTTCATCCAGGCCTCCTGGGTCACGAAGAAAGCTCCCTGAACCCTCAGCTGGTTCATGCTGAGGTCCCTTGGATAGTGCCCACTCACCTAACAGCATGGGGCAGTTAGCATAGACCTCTGGGGCTGACAGCCACATCAGGATGTGTTCTGTTTTGCCTTCCTCCACACCCACTTTGTCCTCTTCCCCATACTTCACGATACTCCACCGGATCAGATATTCAGGACACCCATCATGCCCACGTCGCTGACGAATGAGTTCCTTAGGATATGCCTGCAGCTGGGGTCCCAAGGGGACCATGAGGTCTCCAACATATCGCTCCCCTACCATCCTGACCTCCTGGAATATACAAAGGGAAAGATAAGACAGAATGGCAAAATAAAAACTAAACAAAATAAAACAAGAAGAAAATATGGGAAAAGAAAAAGACTGAACAGGCAGAATCTTGGACTCCATATAGGATGGGTGGTGATTGGTAAGCTGCATGGTAAAATTTAGAGGCTGAACAGAGAAGACAAAAAAATAAGATGGGAGAAATAGTTAACCTTGAGGGGTTTTGTTTGTTTGTGTTGTTGAGATATGGTCTCACTATGTAGCTCAGGCTGGCTTTGAACTCACTATGTAGTTCAGACTGACCTCAAACTTGTGGTTATCCTCCTGTCTCAGCCTCCTGAGTGCTAGGATTACAGTGTATGCCACCATGCCTGCTGACTGAGATTTATAAGACAAGAAATGCGGTGAAAATAAGAGGGTGAAATGAAGAGTTTAAGATGTGGAAGTGGGCTGGAGATTTAGCTCAACGGCACAAGTGCCTGCCTGGCAAGCAGGAGGTTGTGAGTTCAGTCCTCAGTACCAAAAACAAAAACAAAAACATGGAATAAGTTACAGAGAGCATGAGAAGAGCAATAGGCAAGATAGGAATATTCAAAAGTGACAGTTAAGCAGACCAGTCTGGGCAGAAGAGTAGGATGAATGAGGGTTTCAAATCAGGACTTCAAAAAATGACATGGATGAAAGGCAGCAGCATGTGAGATAGTAGGGCCAAAAGACAAGGAAAAGCAGGTTTGCAGAGGAGCAGGACAAGGAGTTATTAATAACAGAGTGAAGCTAGAATGTGTATATAAAGAATGAGCCATGGCAGACACACAAAATGTAGAGGAAAGGAGGTGGGGATATAGGGCAGATGACTGGATGGGAAAAGTGCATGAGAGTCTGATGAAAGGGAGAGTGGCCCAGGGATCAGGTGCCTTCTGCAATAAAATGACCAAGTCCCGCACTGTACTAATCCTGTATGTATGGTTGAGGGTTTAGGTCAGGTAGATGCAGATGATGGTTGTACTGATGGGGCTGAGGATAGGGAATGAGGTTAGGAAAGAAAGCAATGTAGTACGGATCTCAAGAGTGACATAAACATGGCTCAATCCTGGCTCTTTTACTATCTGCATAGATTTGAACAAGCTGCTTAACCTCTGAGCCTGTTTCCTCACCTACAAATGCTAACAGTATTTCTATCTTCCTCATAAACTTGTAAAAACTTAATAAAACGTATGTAATACAATTTGAACAGTATTTACCATATAAGTGCTTAGTAAATATAATCTAATATTAATCAAATATTATTCTTAGATGATAGCAGCAGTCATCAGATAAATGGAAAGTTATAAACCAGATTATAAATGTGAGTAGGATGATTAGGAAAAGATATGTGTAATACGAAGCAGTGCAGGAGGAACTGGGAATAGTGAGGACAGATGGCAAACCCAGGTGAAGAAATGGGGATCAGGACGGGATTCATGTTGGGACACAAAGACAGAAGACAAGCAGGAGTGAAGAAGGAAAGTCAGGAAAGATGTGGACCTCAGTGAGGGTAGGGGATCACCCAGCGTGGGGGACAGACTGGGAGGTACACCCAGTGACAGGGCAATAAACAACTCATCAGTTTAGGGCAAAATAAAACAACTGGACGGGTGTGTGTGTGTGTGTGTGTGTGTGGAACGCGAGTCTTGACCAGGAGAGCTAGGCTGCGGTGTGGAGGTGAGTCGTAAAAACTGAGCCCACCACGCAACACCACCAGACCGGGGCTTGTAGACCAGAGAGACAGTGGAGGCCACTGCAGCCGTGGGAATAGGCTTGGGGGCGGGGCAAGGATGAGGGGCGGTCCGAGGAGACTGATGGGACCAAAAGAATCTCAGCGAGCAACATCTAGTTCCCTTCGTCAGCCCACGGAGGGAGCTACGGGATCGGGCAGGGGTCGGGGAAAGGGAGCGGGTTGGCGCAGAACTCTACTCTCACCTCCCACTGCCCGGTCAGGCCTTCGCCAGGACCGCTGCCCCAGTCCCGCCTCATCAGCAGCTCTCTTCCGGGTCACACGGCGCGCGCACGCGGGGCCTGGAGTCTATGGGTCCCAACGCGGCTCAAGCCGAGCGCAACGGAGCGGCGCGCAAGGAGCATGCGTACTGGCGCGCGCGGCGGGGCGGCAGAGGGGAAGCGTGTTGGGGCGGGGAGGTGCGCTGCTGCAGGAGCTGGGGAATGCGGTGGCGTTGCTCCACTCTGCGGTAGGCTGTCCTCTAAATCCCTGATACTATGAAGCACCCTCAACTCTGGATCCATCTTCCTCATCCTCCATCAACAGATTGTGTGTCCATGAGTTGCCCAGACCCGTCTGCAATACTTTGGGTTAGTTGTGCTATTTTGTCTGTTAATTAAAATCGGTCAGCCAGGCATGGTGGTGCGTGCCTGTGATGCCAGCACTTTGGGAGGCGGCGGCCAGCCAGGCAATTTAGCCTGTCAAAAATAAATAGATAAAAAAGGCTGGGAATATAGTTCATTCTGAAAGTGTGGGTTCAATTACCTGTTACATCCCCCACCGAAGGTTCTCAGCTGTTTGGTCCAAGTTCCTAGCAAAACCATGCATAGGGAGAAATCCCCTATTCTACCCGCCCTCCCCCACACAAATATTAACACTCAGAGAATTCAGCAATTCTCTGAGGGGGAAATGTTAAGGGGTAAACATACCCCTTAACATTTGTTTTCATCAAACTAAGCCAGACTTGCTTCTTGGAACAGTGCTTTAGGGTTTGTTTCATTCCTTCCTCCCTAAGTAGAAAAACAAAGGCAAAGACCCCACAATCTGTGCACAAAAATGATACATTTATTGAAAGAGTATTTTTTTTTAATACAAAAGAAAGCTCTGTACATAGGACTGTGACCATGTCCACCATTCCTGGGTCAGCATCCCAGGAAAAGTAGAAATCACTGACACACACCCCACATTCACACACACACACTCAGGCACACGCACACATAACCCAGAGCCATCGAGGAAGGAAACACCAAGGGTTGCTGCACATGTAAATGCCGCCTGTCCCTGACACGCATGCCCTCCCAAGGCCCTGTTCACACGACACATTGTAAGCACTTTGCCTGACTCACTCACTGGGTCTGTCTGCCGTGGGAAGGAGAGGAATTCATCAGCATCTCCTCTCCTGGGTGGGGGAGCAGGGTGTGAGTGGTGGTGGAGTGTAAGGAGAGCAGAGCAAAGGGGCTGGGCAGTTACAGACCTGAGTCCCAAGCTCCCCAGCTCTGGCCCTGATTTGCCATGCCCTGGCCTTAAAAGCCACCCCAAAACCCAGCTATCTCCAGGAGAAAGCCCAGAAAGGTGACTTCCATCTTGGCTCCCCAGATTGGGGCAAGACAACCACTGGGTAGAGGTTAGGGGGTTCGCAATGTGGGCAGATCATGCCCTTGATAACTAGGTTGTGCGTGGACTCCCCCCCCTCCCCTTCAGCTGATCGGAGGCAGGCTTGTTCTGACTGAAGGCGTTGGAAGGGTTAAGAAAGGTCTGCTCCAGCTGCTGCCCCAGTTTTGAAAAAGCCCCTTTCTGGACACAGGCAATGAAGGTGGGCTGTGACACAGGGTAAAAGGCCCTCCCCCATACCGGCCCACCCTCAAGATCTACCCCAGGGGGCGGGGGTGTGGGGCATGGCCCCTGTACAAATTACATAAATACTGAGGTTACACTTAGAAAAATAAAGTCATTTTCTTCAAGGCTTTTTGTCTTAATTTAAAAAAGTTACAGTAGCTGCTCACTCCCTGGGAGAGCTGCCCATTTCTGGCTCCCTATTCCACACTCAGCCCAAGAGCCGCTCCCACTCATGACCCCCTTTCCTGCCTCTGCCCCCCTCCCAGACCCCACCCTGCTGACTGCAACTTGGGCCCCAGGCAGCTGTGGGCCGGGGGAGGGAGCACAAGGTTGCAATGCCCATGCCTGTGGCACAAATGAAGTCAGTTTACCTCTGCCTGACACCCACCCGCCCCCACCCTTACATTTGGTCTCCCTCTTCCCTCTCTCTAGCAACAACCCTAAAGGGCAAAAAGAGGCCCAGAGCTGTGGGTGACCCTCCCCACCCCGTTGGGGCATGGCCTGAGGGCCCCTTCTCCAGCTCTCTCCTGGCAACAACCCAGGATGGGGCCATCCCAGAATCTCCCCCCCACACTGGAGGACCCAAGCTCATGGGGTGGCTCTGTCCCCAGGAGCCCTGCCAGTTCTGGGGAGCCCTTGGGCTCCCCAGGGAAGGGGAGTTTGGGCAGAGAGGGGGGACGAGAAAAACGCCATAAAAAAAAGTTAAATATTTTAAAAATATATATTTATAGATTTGTTTTCACTTCGTCTCCTCAAATAAAAAGTTCAAAATCAACTTTAAAGCAGCTGGGAGGAGAGAGGGGAAGACGAGGGGAAGAAGGGAACACTGGTAGTTCCCTCCAACCCAAGTGCCCCTGGAGGTCCTCAGGGCACAGCAAGGCAGGGCGGCAGACCCAGGAACCGGCCCTGCGCAGGCCCAGCTGCTCAGGAGCTAAAGGGGCAGAGGTTGGCATGTGGGGCATGGGGCACCCTGGCTCCCCTGCTGGCTCCCTGAGGAGCAGGCAGGCCTCTTGCAAGCCAGCCTGTGCTGACCTGAGGTCAGCAAGGAGGCTGGAGAGAGCGCCTAGACTGCCTCCTGGGGGGTGGGGGGAGGATGGGATGGGACAGGACTTGGTGCCCAGCCCCACAGGAGGTCTGTGAGTGGGAAGGGGGCACGGTCCCATTGGGTAAGCTAATATTCATGGCAAACATCGAGCCAAGCTGGCGAGGGGAGTCTGAGGGGGAAGGCGGGAGGGAGGGTGCGGGAGGACAGGTGGAGGGTAGGCAGGCCCATTTCTTTGGCTGGAGTGAGAGGGCATTGTCCTGTGGCTGCCCACTCCTCCACCCTGCCTCCCTCCTGCGCCCGTCAACATGTGTGTAAAGAAAACGTGAAAAGGCAACAATAAATAAGTGGTGCCGTCCCTTGGGCCGTCTGTCCAGGGCGGCGGGCGGATCATTCACTCTTGGTGCTGTGGGCGGCGTCCAGGTTCACCACTTGCAGCTCGGTGAGGTTGCTGCTGCTCCCGGCCTGCTGCCCTATCACAGCCATCTGGGGGGGAGGGGACAGTAAGCTGGGGGTAGGTACAGAAAAAGGGGGGATATGGGGTTTCTGGCTTAGGTCAGGTAGTAACGGATCCCCCCAAGTTCAGATGATATGGCCATGGATGGGGTGGGAAGGGCCCCCACCTACCTGGTGAAGCTGAACTGCAGACACAGGGATCTGTACTGTCCCAGACGGCGCCGTCAGAAATACCTGTGGGACACCGCCTGCACAGGGAACACAGGACACGCACATTCAGGAGGACCCACAAATGCTAGGCCCCCAAATGCGCAAGTCACAAGGAAGGCTCAGGTGAGCGTCCAAGTGGAGAAGGATGGGTGTCTCTCTCTGTGTGTGTGTGTGTGTGTGTGTGTGTGTGTGTGTGTGTGTACATGTGCAGGAAAGCATGTGGCCCTATGGAAATCAGTAAGAATATTCTTCAAAAAGCTAAATAGAAACTTCACTGACCCAGTGATTCCCAGCCATACCCATTCCAGCCAGGTATCTAGGGCTAAAGTCATCATATCACAGTGATACAGGCACATCCATGCTTACAAAAGCATAACTCATAATAGCTAATTCTTGAAAGTGGTCTATATTTCCATCAACAAATGAATGGAAAAGGTGGTAGGTACACACAATGGAGTACTACTCTGCCATAAAAAGAATAAATGAGTCATTTATAGGAAAATGGATGCACCTTGAGACCTTAATGTTAAATGAAATAAATCAGACACACAAGCTTAAATACTGCATACTTTCTCTTACATGAAGAACTCAAAGTATAAATAAAAAGCAAAATAAAAGATAATAGGAATCAGGGAGATAGAGCTTTTACAAAAGATATGTGTACTGAAGGAAACAATCCTCCCTTCTGCAGCCCTGTATTCCCCTCACCTTGCTCCTGGACCTGGCTGTGGGACACCTGCATGGTGGATGGCGCCTGGGAGAAGGCATTGAGCACGGTGAGGCTGCCATCAGCCAGGCCTGAGGTGGGAGCATACATCACTGCGTGGGGACTAGGGTACATCATGTGGCCACCCACAGTTGTGGGCACAGACGATGTCATGATGGTGGCAGGCAACGTCACTGGAAAAAAGACACATGTCAGGGAGAGGGACACTGGTCCCTACTGAG
>PVJX010001973.1:11695-32434 GCA_004027295.1 Dolichotis patagonum
CACCACCTCATGCTTGCCAGGCAGGCGCTTAAGCCACTGAGCTAAATCCCCAGCCCTATCCCCAGCATTATCACAAGCCCCTAGGAGTGTTGTGTTCCCAGTCCCTAGATCACATTTTATATAATAAGGTTGGAATAACGACATCTTAGAAGTATTTTTTTTTCTTTTTTTTGAGACAGGGTTTTACTATGTAGTCCAGGCTGGCCTTGAATTCACTATGTAGCCCAGGCAGCTGTGGAACTTGTGGCAATTCTCTTGCCTCAGCTGCCCAAGTGCTGGTGTCATAGATCTGTGCCACCATGCACCACCCCAAAGTAATTTTGAGAGTGTCTTATCACTTCTGAAGGGAATTATGGCTACTCAAAACCCCTAACTCCCTCCTACAGGGAAACAACTGCTGGATAAGATCATTCAAGTAACTGGTTGACCAGTTGTTGTGTCTGTGGAGAAATAAATTCTCAGGTAAGATGAGATGGCTTCAGGGTCCCTAATTTCCTCCTAGAATCCACAGCTCCTCTGCAAGGCACCCTTTAAAACTCGTTCATCCTCATGTGACTTTCCCATAAGGATTAGGCCAAAAGCATCACACTCTTTTTTTTTTTTGGTACTGGGAATCGAACTCACAACCTTGTGCTTGCCAGGCATAGGGCTTATGCTGCTGAGCTAAATCCCCAGCAAGCATCACACTCTTAAGAAATTCTCTAATCTCAAGTATAGGAGGAGGTCTGCTAGGCATCTACCACTAAGCCTCAGGAGGTGGGGGAAAGGTAGGGAAGGTGACAACACTGCGTTTTACCTGTCCCGCTGGAGGAGGTCTGCGTGAGGTCTGTGCTGCTGTCTCGAGAGGGAGACGCTTGCTGTGGGGCCTGGTGCACCTGGATAGCCTGCACTGGGACCTGCTGGGCTACTGCCCCACCTACAAGACAGAAAATGTTCCTTGGGCTCTGTCCTGCCCAGTGGCCACTTGCACCAGACACACTTGAGTACCCCAGTCCCAAGGTCTGGCATACTCATCAACTCCCATCACCATCTTTCTAGGAGCCAAACAGGTCCTTCAGGTCCCAAAGCACTTTTCCAGTGGCTTCCTCCCTCCTCTTGGGTCTTCAACTGACCCAGATGCTGGTATTAACCCAGCAAGTACATGATAGGAAAACAGCATAATGTCCACTGTGCCATGGCAATGGTAGCACAGGGCTAGGCTGACTAGACAAGGCCGGAATATCAGTTAAACTTACTGCCCAGGGCTGCAGGGCTCTCACTGGCAGGGGCACATCTGCCCATGGGACATGAGCAGCTTCTTTGGTTCTAAACCCATTCACCCTCCTCTGAGCAGGGAATGCAGTTCTCCTGGTGCTACCCATGGTGAGACCCATTCAGCATGCCCAATTTGCCCTGTGACTCACCAGGCATGAGGGTGAAGCTGGTAGGCAGCTGCATGAGGCCCCCAGAGGAGACAGGACCGCTGCCTGTACTCTTCAGCACAGTCCCGTTGGCACTGCTGACAGCACTGGGGCTGACACTAGCAGACACTGGTGCCAGGTAGTTGGTGATGGGGAAGGAGGGGCCGCTGCTGACTTGCATGGTGGTAGAGGTGCTGGGTGCTGTTTGGATGGTGGAGGTGGTACCCGGCAGGTTGGTGACTGTGAAAGCTGGCTTCAGTGTGTCCTATGCTCAGAGTAAAGATGGAGCAGTGAGGCTCTAGCAGACCCTACCCCTGAAAAAGCCTTATGTGGACTGACAGCCCACAATGATATCACTGGGCTTAAATTCAAATTCCAGCTCCGCTACTGCTGCCTGACTTTTGAGCAAGTTGTGGTGCTGCTAAGCTTCATTTTCTACCTTTAAAAGGATAGGGGCGTGTGGCTGTAGTATAGCTCAGTGGTAGAGTATTTGGCTAGCATGCATGAGGCCATGGGTTTGATCTCCAGCACCACAAAATACATAAATACATAAAAGAAATACAATACCTACTCCACAGATTGTTAGGAAGACAGGTTAACATGCCTAAAAGCACTTGAGAATAGTATCTGGCACATAACAAGACCAAAATGAGTATCTGCTGCTCTTACAATGATGATGATTATGATGGCTGTCATAATCATGATAACCAGACTGTGATAATACTTCACTGAGCTCTCTGCCCCAGTGAACTGTGAGGTTATTACACCTAGGGCCTGGTTCAACTCTGGTAATGACCATCTGTGTGACTCTAAGGAAATTCCTTCCTCTTTCTTAGTCTCAGGTTTCCTCTCCCTTTAATACAAGACAGCTGAGCTACTATGTTCTCTCTAAAGGGTTCTCAGCTCTGGTCTGCCAAGTTGCTGGCAGACACGGAGAGTTGTCCAGGGAACTTAGGGTTTGAGAGAGATCTTAGAGATTTGGCAATGAAACTCTGTCAAATGCTTAAGACAAACTGCCAAGGAACTTACTCATTCACCAGAATTTCCTGCAAATAAATGAGCCCTACTGCCACAGAGTCTGAAAATAATAGGTAACAGAACAGGGACCCGGAGCACTGACTCTTCAGGAAGGCTCTGTTCTTAGAAGGGAGAGGAAGAAGCCATGAGCTGAGAACCAAGACACCAAGCTTAGATCTGAACCAAGTTATCTAACCGGGTCTCAACAGCTAGGGGTGGGTCCACGCGGGATGTTTCCTAAGCATCTAGGCTCAAGGCCCCTTATTGGCAGAGGCGTTGCTAAGGCAAACAGTGCTGCTTCCTCTCATTGGCCAGTCAGTTAAGGGCGGAAGGTGGAGCTCTTGCGACAGCCAGGAGGAAGCCTCACCCCCTCTCCTTACCGGGAAAAGGAAGGGGGAGGCGTAACTAGGGCCGGCATCCTTAGCAGCAGGCAGGCGACTGCACTAACACCGAAGGGACAGCCTCCCGGCTAGTAAGGTAGACCCCCTACTCAGGCAGCCAGCCCGCCTGTCAACAGTGCCGCGTTCCCAGGGCTCCAGCCTCCCCTCCTACTCTCCCCCGCCGACCTACCCCTTCGGGAGGGCAGGGCTAAACTACACCCCCGCCCCAGCGGGGAGACAGCTGGCGGGAGGAATGCAAAGGCTCTGCCAGGCCGGCGGGGCGGCGGGCGGGAGGCCGGCGTGGAGCCCGAGCCGACCTTATATGGGCACGGAGGCCGCCCGTTTATCTAGAGGGCCGGCCTCCCATCGGGCATGGATTTTGGACACCTGTCCCCTAGGATAAGAGGCACCAACACGACTCCACTCCACATTGGTGGGCACCTGTCTACCTGCAATGGGCCAGGAAGGGAAAGGGCCCCCCCTTCTCTCCCCTCCTCTCACCTAGGTGACACAAACACACCTTGGTCTCCCCACTGCTGTCAGACTCTGACACCTGATAGGTGAGATCGGTCTCTTCGAAGCCAGTGGCACTCATTCTCTGGTCTGTAGTAGGGTCAGAGCGGGGCGGAGAGTCTGGCGAGTTGAGGCAGGTCTGAATCAGTGCCTTGCCGGTGTCACTGGTGATCATGGGCTGCAGTTTGCGGGTGGCAAAAGTATACACGTGGCCTGTCTCACTGGCCACCAGCAACAGCACCTGTGTCCCTGTCAGCGTGGACAGCTCATAGGCCTGGGGGTGGGGAGGAGATGGGCAGGTCAGTACAACTTTCTACCTCTGTCTTCCTCAGGAAGTAGGAAAGTAGGAAGGAGAAGTACACCTAGATGGCGATCGCCAGCCCCACTCTCATAATGACCTTTGTCTCTAGTGACTCTAGGTGAGTGCCATCAGGATAGCTGAAGGTAGCTGAGAGCAGTAAAACTGTCCATGCTTATTCTTAGAGGAACACCTCCACCAATTGTAGGTACCCCAAGTAAGCCACCACAGGCCCCCAGAACAAAACATCATCAAGGTACACAACTGGCTCCCAACACAGCCTGGTACCTGGAGCCTCAGTAGGCCCATTCTCTTCTCATTGTTACAGGGACAAGGCTGGATCCCTGCCACACCTGTGATTCACACATCGCATTAATGGTAGGGGACCATGTAAGCCCCAAACTGTCCCATATGTCTTCCCAGAAGGTGCACAAGCTCTAACCTGTTGTCACTAACTTCTCCTGCTGCCATGTAAAACTGCACTGCTCCTTTATTCCTGCTTTATTTTGGGAAGAAGGGCAAGGAAAGGAGGAAAGGAGAGCTTTCCTTCATGAACCACCTTCTCCCACAATCTCCTGATGTTGATCAAGTGACAAAGGGTACTGATACAAGTGTCTGGACTACAGCAGATGGGAGCTAGATGAGCACCAAATATCCTCCCATGAGCCCAGGAAGGGGATACCGGAGACACCATCCTCACTCCCAACAGGAGCTCTGCAACTCACCTTGGGTTTCTCTACGGGACCAATAAAAACACCCGCCAGCATTCCCAAGTTTGCCGCCTCTTGCTTCCCAATAACTGCTTCCACCCCTTTCCCAACCTTCCATGATCTTCGAAGATTTTCCTCACTTTCCCCTGGAGAACTGGCTGGCAGAGTAGGAATTCCCGGGCCCCTCTATAAACCTGTCTTACTCCCACCCCCAGCCAAACTCCCTGCAGAGATTTTCCCTACAGTTGGAAACCCCGCCCGGCCCCAAGGCAGGCAGTTCTGCAGCCGTTCCTGCCCGGAGTATGAGGTTTCCAGTGAGAGCAACGGAAGACACATGGCCAGGGCGGGGACTTGGTCCCCGCCGGCTGCCGAGACAGGGCAGCTCTCCTACTCCCTCACCTGGTCCCTAACCTCTCCTTCCTGCCGGCACTACTCTCGCTAGCTGCCCACCTTCCTCCTACACACACAACTCCAGCCTCACCTCCACACTTTCTCTCCTGTCCCCGCTTTCCCATATCATTCTCCGGCACTGGCACCGGGGCGCGCCGACCCCGTCTTGTGGCACGCACTCCTCTGCGCTCCGCAGGGGCCCCTTGCTCTGTGCTCGGTCACTCCCACCTCTCCCGGACGTTCGCGGCATCCCCCTCCCCGCGGGCCTCCCGAGCGGCAGCCGTCCGTCCCCTCCCACACCTCCACCGCGGCGCCCCCTGCAGCACCCGCCCCCGGCCGCCGGTACCTTCTTCATGATGCCCGTCTTCCTCTTGCTGAAGGTCGTGTAGCGCCGCAGCTTGTTGTCGATGAACTCCATCTTGATCTTCACGCGGCCCCGGGTCTTCTTGCCCGGCTTGGCCCCGCTCACCGCGCCGCTCACCGACCCGTAGCCCCCCGCGGCCGCCACGGCTGCCTCGGGCCCGCCGACCACCACGCCAAGCTCCATCTCGCTCAGGCTCCGCTTGAGGCCGCGCCGCTCGGCGCCCAGCTCCTCTTCCTCGCCGGACTCCGAGTCGCCCTCACTGCCGCTGTACACGGCGCCCGCGGCCGCTGCCGGGGCGCTAGCCGCCGCCGCCGCCTCCCGCTCCAGGCGGCCCGGCCCGGGACCCGCGCCGTTCCCGGGGACCCGGCCCCCGTTAGCCCCGCGGGCCCCGCCGCCGCTCGGCCGCCCCGTCGGGGTCCGGCTCAGGCCGCCCCCCAGGGTCGAGCCCCGGCCCAGCGCCGCCGCGGTCCCGGTTGGGGTCGGTAACATGGCGCTCGAAGCAGGAGCACGGGCGGGCAGTCAGCGAGGAACAGGAGCCGCCGCCGCCGCCATCGGCTCCTCGGCTCACTCCGGCGCTCCTGCTGCTGCGAGCGCGGTTCTCGGCACCGCAGCCGCCGCTGCGAACCCGGGGCCCCTGCACGCCCGGGCCGACCTGGGCCCTCACTTTCCTGCCCCTGGGGCCCGGGTTGCCCCAGGCCGCGCGCAGCGCCCCCTGTCCGTCTGCTAAGGCGGCGCGCCCGGCGGCCGTCAGCGTCCCCCGGGGGGCAGGGGCTGCTGGCCGCGGCCGAGACGGCGGGTGGAGGGGGCCGGGACCACGCGCTGGCCGCGGAGGGATCCCCCGACCCTTCCCCCCATATAAAGAGATACAATGTTTCCTTTTATGGTGCGGCCGCTCCTTATATGGTGAGCCCCAGCGCCCCCGCCCCATTGGTCCGCGGTTCCGGCACCTCCGCTCCCCATTGGTCCACGGGGGGCGCTCGTTTGCATAGACATACCGAACTCGCTGCTGTCATACCGCGTCAGACAGCGATTCCGAAAGGGGAGGAGCCGACCTTCTTAAAGGCATAGGAAAAGAGGCACAACTCCGCCCCCCTGAAGTAGAGAACGGTGAAGAGCCAGCGGAGATGTGCAGAGCGGAAGCCTAGGAGCAGAACGCAGTATATGTAGCCTTGGGGAGGAGAAAGAACTGGAAGCAAACCCTCGGGAAGTCCCGGAGTGCATGAAGGGTTTCCAGTGTATGAGAATATGCAGCCTGGTTCCCGCGAGGCTGTGCAGGGGGCTGATTGGAGCTCTTCCCACGCCTTCGGAGGGCAGCAGTGTTACCCGGGAGCGGAGGGCTGGGCTGCGGGTGCTGAGACCCCCCGCGCCCGGCGCCTGCACGCCTCCCTTCCCTCCCCTGACTTCCCGTCCGTCTCTCTCCAAGAGATCAACACTTTCCCACCAGCCCAGTTCCCCGACCTCATTCATCATTACTATGCACTAGGGGGGTCTTTGGCAGTTGTGCAATGGCAGGCAGGGAAACCGTCATCTTCCCGTCCCTGATGGGGGCAGGGAGGACATGAAGACCGGTGAAGACTTCCAGCTGTAGCCAGGGCTGGAAGAGGGGGCGGTTTGGACGAGAAAGCACACTCCACAGCCCGTGCGAAGGCTGAGCAAGTGTAGCGGGGACAAAAAGTTGAAGCACGCAGGCACATGCATGCGCGCACGCGCCCTTCCCTATAAATCTAAGGTGGTGGCGCACGCCTGTGATCCTAGCACTGTGGGAGGCTGAAGCAGGAGGATGGCAAGTTAGACCCCAGTCTGGGTAACCAAGCAATTTAGCGCGATCCTGTCCCAAAATAAAAATAAAAGGCTCAGATTGTGCGAAGGCCCTGGGTTCAAGCCTCCTCGTTACTGCAAAAAAAAAAAAAAAAAAGTTTTTTTTTTTTTTAAGATAATAAGTGGGGCCTTGTGAAGCCCTGGTTGAGTGTGCATCTGAATCTCTGCTTCAAAGCTGTGAAAATAAATTGGATTTGTCGATACAAGATTACTCAAATCTGGAGTCTTCCTCTTGCTAGTCTTGTGTCCAGAAACCAGTGATTTGGTGTCTCAGAACTCCACATCTGCCAGTGGTAGTACCTTAGGAGGTCCTGAATGCAGATTTACTGAGATAAGACTAAAGCACACAGCAGTCAGTGAATACTTAATAGGAGCTACCTGAGGTCAGTCACCTAAGGGATAAACACCTGGTGTGTGCATGGAGATGGGAATCATGAATCCTGCCTCAAAAGTTGTAAAGATTAAATAAAGTAGTTGCTCATGACTTACTAGTGGTGCTCATGGTGATATAATTTAGTACACTATAACCAGCAGTTACAAGAGTAAATTAGGGCCAGTGATTTAGCTCAATGGCATAAGTGCCTGCCTGGCAAGCATGAGGTCGTGAGTTTGATCCCCAGTACCAAAAGAAGAAAAACAATATTTTTTTTTTTTTTTTTTGGTGTCGGGGATCGAACTCACGACCTCACGTTTGCCAGGCAGGCACTTAGGCCACTGAGCTAAACTCCCAACCCCGAAAAACAATAAATTAATGGGTATCACAAAGAGCAAGGATAAGTACTGTTACGTGTTTGTTTGCATTGTACACAGGCTTTATCATACAAAATTACCATTTTATAAAATCAAGGGTGTGAAATATTGTCAATTTTATATGGCTCAATATGTTTGTATTGGGTGACAAGGTCAGCTGTATCTCTGTCACAATCAAAACACTTGGGAAAATATGAAAATAACTACAAAAGATTTGTGAAATACATGAATTGTGTCTATATATACTTGTATCCTTATACAAACATAGGCTTGTTCATTAAATCTCTGATAGGAAAAGCGTCCTCTTCTTCCATTTCCTGATTTTTTTTTCATTGTTTTAATTTAAACAACAAGTAGTTAAATATATGGAATGTTAGCTCAAGGAAAAACAAGTCATTATTTGATTATGGGTTCCAGAAGGTTCTAGAGGCCACCATAACCATCCCTACTGACCTTCCTTTCTGATTGTGCCTGCATGTATGTGTGTGTATGTATGTGTGCTGAACCCAGGGCCTTTGCACTGAGTTACACTTCCAGCTTTTTTTTTTGAGACAGAGTCTTACAAAGTCACTAAGTTGCTCAGGTTGACCTCAAATTTGTAATCCTCCTGCCTTAGTCACTCCAAATGTTAAAATTTTTCTTCTGGTTTTTATCACCCAAATAATATCAAACCAAAAATTAAGCCTGCTTTTAAAAATCACTGCCACAACACTTTAAAACTGCTTCCATTGGAATTGGTCTTCCCCAGGGATTACTCACATAGTGGCAGAGGGTCTCAATGGTGATAGTGAATTAGAAGGAACAGAAAGAGATCACAAGCCAATGTGCACAGGAAAAGCCTGGGAAGCCATGCTGCAGTCGTCAAGCTCACCTCTGGAGAGCAGGTCTGGGATGGCAGGGGGTATATTTTGCTTTATGTAAGTCTGTACTGTTTGGTATTTTCCACAATCAGCATTTTAATTTTTTTTCTCTTAAACTGAAACAAAAATAGAAATAGTGCAGAGGAAGACTACACGGATTTTAGTGGTTAGCAGCAGAGAGAGGGAGGCACGGAGAACGCTCATAATGAATGACAATTTTGAGTAAGGCTAGGATTCTTTCCTGAACAATGGGGCCCTTCATGGAAATAAGGAAGTTAGGTGGAAGGAGCAGTTTTGGGGGAAGAGGTACCAGAGTGTGAGCAGAAAATACTGTTTAAATCTTTAAAAACTGAACTATAGTGGTAAGACACATTGCCTTTAACTCCCCTCAAAATCTTCTCCCTTACTATGAACACACACATCCCATGGCTCTCGTTACTCTCTGAAGCAGCTGTGGAAGTTCTTATTTGTGCTTAGTTGTGCTATCATGGCTGCTTCCGTGTCTAGCATCCAACCAAAACATTTACCTTTCGTGGTCATTTTGATTTTGAGAAAGAGCCAGAAGTCACACGGTGTCAGATTCAGTGAGTAAAGTAAATGACAATGTACTACTTTCACAGAAATTGCTGTATACTTCAGACTGGTCCTGGGTTTACTAGGTAGCCTAGGCTGGCCTTGACCTCACAGCCATTCTCCTGCCTCAGCCTCCCAGGCATGCACCACCGTGCTTGGCTACTTCCTAGAGTTTTCAAGGGACTCAGAACCCGTACCTGTAATCAGCTCCTTCTCTAACTGCACTCTTAACTTGTCCAGGCTCACACTCCTCCCTGCCTCGCCTAAGCTGGAGGACAAAGGCAGCAGAACCAGGCCCACAGCTCCCCCAAGGCTGTGGGAAGAGATGGATCCCCACTTCTCCAAACCCATGTTCTCAGCAGTCTGGAAACAAGGGCCAGTGCCTGCACAATAGTTGGTGACAGCATGGGCGTGGGGGGGGAGTATCATTAGTGAGTAGAAGTAGGGAAGGACTGAGTCTTGGGTTGTAAAAAAGGCTTTTTTATTGAGAGCAGCGAATGTAAAAAAAAAAAGACGACAGGAAAAAAAACCACAAAACAAACAGAACAACAACAATAAAGGTGTGAGGGGGTGGCCCACCCTCCCCAGCTCCTCCAGGGCCCACCCCGCCTCCCATGCCCACCCACCCCACACTGCAGTTACATACAAAGCCGCCCGCGGTGCATACAAAAAGGGCGGGTTATATAGTGTCAAAAGCTCCTGAAAACTCCTTCATCTGCCAGGCACTTAGGATGAGGGAAGGAGAGGAAGACAGGGAGGCCTGAGTCTGAGTGCCAAGCCACATGGGAGGACCCTTGCCGTGTCCTTCACAGCCCTGGTCCAGAGCACAGGTGGGGCCCACGGGTGCTGTTGGGTACAGGAAGGAGCCTCCTACCCCTGCCCTCCAGGCAGAGTTAGCAAAGGAGTGGCAGAGCCGCACCTGGTCAGAGGGAGAAGCCGCAGGCCAGAAATCAGGGTTACCTGAGGTACCCACACTGTCTCTGATGAGGGTGGGGATGGCAGAGAAAGCTGCCCAGCCTAAGGCTCTAGTTACCCAGCCTGGGTCCGAATCTGCCTCCCCAAGGCTGAGAGGGAGGAAGAAGAGGGAAGCCCAGGTACTGCCCAGACCTCAGCTGTGCCTGGGCAGGGATCCCAGGGCCCAGGGGGATGGGGCTCTACCCATCATGCTGTGGGCTCCCACGGCATCCTCCCCTGCCCATGCCATCCTTGGCACAGCCTGCCTGTGCCCTGCTCACGGCTTCCCATCTGCAGGGCTGTCCTCCAGGGCACTGGTGATCTCACTAAAGGAGGGCCGGTCCTTGGGGCTGGGTGCCCAGCAGCGCTTCATCAGCTGGTAGAGCTTGGAAGGGCAGCCGTCGGGCTGTGGGAGCCGGGCCTTTCCGGCCTGCAGATCTGCAGAGGAGGTGGCAGAGGGTGAGGGAAGCACTTAGCCTGTGCAGTGTGCTGTGGGTCCCCAGGCAGCATGGGTGTGAGAGTGACTGGGGAGCATGGGCGGATGGTGGTGGGTGCTGACTTGGGTGCATCCTAGAGCAGTGAATCTCCAGCCCCTGCTCACTTTGGCTGGCAGGGCAAGATCTTCCAGAGAGTTAAGCAAGTTGTTGGACAGGGGTTAGAGCAGCTGGGACCAGCACCACAGGCAAGGCATTCTGTGGCAATCTGTGTAAAAGCTGTATGCTTGCTAAACATCAGCCCCAAATCCAGAATCACCCCGAGGGAGCACCGTTGCTACCTACCTGCTAGCACCTCATCATCTGCCTGCCCACTGTGGGGCAGCTCCCCATGGGTGAACACTTCCCACATCAGCACCCCAAAGGCCCAAACATCGGACTTGGTGGAGAAGTCACCCTCCAGGACGGCCTCAGGAGACATCCAGCGCAGAGGCACCCAGGCCTGGCGGAAGTGGTAGTATTCACTGCAGAACAGAGGCAGCAAGGCAGGGATGAGCACAGAACTGGGTCCCAAGCTACCCCCACATCTGGGACTCTACCCCAGGCCAGCCCAGCCTCTCCAAATCAAGGCACTCAAGAAAAGCAGCAAAATGTCTGCTGCACACTGGGAATGATGAGTTTACTGTGGGGCACCCCTGTGGGCTTTGGCAGCTTAAAATTCTACTAAGAACCCTATTTGCCTAAATGTTAACAGAAAAGAAAGTTACTCATCATACATCCTTTCTAGTTTTTTTTTTTTTTTTTTTTTTTGGTGGGAATGGGGATGTACCAGGAATCAAACTCAGGACCTTGTACTTGCCAGGCAAGTGCTTGTGCTACTGAGCTATATCTCCGGCTTTTAGATTAGTTTTTAAAATGTGGAAAACAAGAAGTTGCCAAAAGAGCTTTATTAATGATAAACTAATCATGACCAAAGCAACAGTTAGAAGAACTGGGGTGACTATAAAGTGGGGGACTCCAAGGGTTCAGGGTGTGTAGCAAAATGTGGCTGAGACACTGAGCTCTGGGTCTGAGGTCTCAAAGCAGTAATTACTGAGGTCAGGAAGCTGGAGAGGGAGCCAGTTACACAGCGAACAGCCCAGTAATTTTTTTTTTTTTTTTTTTTTTTTGGACTCAGTGTCTCACTATGTAGTTCAGGGTGGTCTCGAAATCAAAGCAATCTTCCTGAGTACCGTGATTACAGGCATGAGCCATCTATACCTAGCTTGAGGATCATCATTTTTATTACTAGAAAAATTTACAACCAGCAGGGACTTGGGGCCTGCTGCCCCTTCGGGGAAGGGGAAGGGTCTGCCTGTACCCTGGGCCTCCAGCTTTGGATTAAGCCCCTCCCTCACCTCACCTGGGCCCTCCTACCTGTTGTACACATCCTTGCTGAGGCCCAGAGCTGATACCTTCACCTGTCTCTGGGCGCTGACCAGGCAGTTGCGGGCAGCCAAGTCCTTGTGCACAAAGCGGTTGTTGGACAGGTGCTCCATGCCCAGGGCCACCTGGGAGCAGAGGGCCACCTGGGGACAGAAAGGGGCCCATCAGACAGCCCAGGACAAGAGGTCAAGGTGACCACCACCTCAGGCAGGGTCTCCAGACCTGACCCCATGGGGACCTGAGCTTCTTTCTCCGTAACATGGGGATCGTGCTGTACCCCCCTCAGCAGAAGCTGCATTAGGGGGAACGGAGTGTGTAGTGCTAGATCGAGACTGGTCCATGAGGCCAGGCAGGGGATGATGACAGAATAACCATGTGAGTTAAGGAGAGCTGGACAATAATACTAGCTTTTTCTTTTTCTTTCAAAAGTAGGTATGTTCTACTGGTTGCATGAAAACTGTGTTTGTGTGAATGTACAGACATACATGACTCCGTTTCTAAGGGGAAAAAAATGAAATAAAAAATGCTAGCACCCCACTGACTCCTAAATTTCCTTTTCAATGCTGAGTTCTCTCTTAAGTAATCCCTGCCCCACCCTGGGGATGAGGAATGAGGATGAACTAGGAATGAGGATGAACTAGGCCTCATGCAGGTCAGGAGAGTACTCTACCACTGAGCTACACAGCCAGCCCTTTTTATTTTGTTATTTTGAGACACAGTCAAGCCCAGTTGCCCAGGCTGGACCCACCTTATGATCCTTCTGCCTCAGTCTCCTGAGCAGCTGGGATTATAAACTGTGTGCCACTTTCTGGCTGAGATTAGCCTTTTTTCCTTTTTTTTTTTTTTTTTTAAATCGCTGTACTTGATTTGTTTCATGAATATACACCATAATTTAGCTGATGGAGAGGTGAGTAGTTTCTAGTTTTTAGCTATTAAGCACAGACCTGCTTTGCACACTCTTACAGGTTGCAAACACATGAGTCTCTCTAAGATGCCAGAGATGAGGGATGGAACATGAGTACCTCCAGCATTACAAAATACCACCACACTATTTTCCATAATGTAGAAGAACTGGGGAGATTTTTCACTGACACCTTTTTAACACATATGAATGTATTACATTATACATTATATATTAAATGTATATAATTAAACATGAGGTGTGATTAAAAAATGCAGTGTTTACATTAAAAAGCCTATTATGGGGCTGGGAATATAGCTCAGTGGTACAGCAACTGCCTGGTAAGCGCAAGGTCCTCAGTTCAATTCCCAGTACCAAAAAAAAGTCTACTACAGTAGATGAGAATGCCACTGCATGCTTATAATCCCACTATTCTGGAGGCTGAAGCAGGAGCACTGCCATGCATTTGTGGCCAGCTCAGGCTACACAGTGAGTTCAGGTAAGCCTGAATAATGTAGCAACACTCTGCTTCAAAAACAAACAAATACAAATCTATTATAGTAAAAGATACACTGCCATTAATCTCTCTCAAAACCCTCCCTCTCACTTCAAACACCCTTATCCTGTTGATCTTGCCACTTTCTAAAGCAGTTTTGGAAGTTCTCTTTCATGAGTGTCCTGAATCCATTCAAAATACTTACCTTTTGTGGTCATTTTGACTTTGGGGAAAAGGCAAGAAGTCTCAAGGAGCCAGATCCAGTGAATAAGGTAAAGACACACTGTCATGGTTTTATAAGCCCGTCTTTCTGTTAGTGGCACTCGCCAGCAGCATTCAATGTATTTCTTAAATTAGATCTTATATTCACTAGAACTCAAAGTGAGGGGACTTTTTTTTTTTTTTTTTTTTTGCTTTTTTTGTTTTGTTTTGTTTTGCTTGAGATAGGGTTTCACTATGTAGGTCAGGCTGGCCTTGAGCTCACTTTGAAACCTAGGTTGGTTGTGAACTTGCAATGATCTTCCTGCCTCAGCCTCCCAAGTGGTGGGATTATACACATGCTGAGGGGACATCTTGAAGGGGTTTCATGGCACTGTGTCTTTTACTGTAACCAGTTTTGTTTAAAATGTAAACATTCATGGCAGTTTTAACCATGCCTTTTATTACCAATTTCAAAGCCTGTTAATGCACTGAATAAACATTAACTGAGTATTCTCTATAAACTACACATGGCAGGTGCCAGCAGGATATAACAGGCCTGCCTAAGACAGGGATCCTGGGGAAAGGACAGATGCAAAGGGAGCAAAGGGCTGTAGCACTGGCATCCACAGCATGGAGCCACTGCCAGGGACAGGAAGTCACCAGCAAGTAGTAAAACCAGCACCTCAGAATCCTTGTAAAGATTCTTGGTCTTTTCAACCCTGTGGCCTTATGCAAACCCTAGAGGCCATGCTAGATGGACCCCTTGTACAAAACCCAGCAAATAGAACAGCAAAGAGGTGCCTGGCACTCATCCAAATCGTGGACAAGTTCCTCACTGGCTGTGTTTCTTTCAGCATCCAACTTGCTCTCAGGGTCCCTTAGGGAAAAATCACCACTGCACAACTCAACCGTGGAGCATAGCCAGTGACCAAAATCACCACAATCAAGGAAATACAAAAAAAAGAAAACAAGAAAAAAAGGAAATACAAATCAAGATCCAGTGATGACACTGTACACACACCCAATGGGAAAGATCGGAGGACTACCTTCAGCTTCTCTCAAATGTTAGCAAAAAAGTGCATAAAAACCAATATTCTGCCTGCAAATGTAAAACAAAATAACAAAGCAAATGAGGTTAATACAAGTAATTGAATTTGCATAAAGGTTTATACGGGATCCCTGGACTATCCTCTATTTTTTAGAAGTATGTAATATCTGGTGGGTATGGTGGTGCACCCTGTAATCCAAGCACTTGGGAGGCTGAGGCAGAAAGATCACTGCAAATTCAAGGCCAGCCTAGGCTACAAAGTGAATTCAAGTCCAGCCTGAACTGCATAGCGAAACTCTGTCTCTATAAGACAAAAAAGAAGTATGAAATACCAAAATTAAAATTCACCAGACACATTTTCAGCCAATAACCAATAACCACATTAAAAAGTAACAACGATAACTAACTATACAAAAGCAAGCTATGTGCAGACCAATATTGAGAGTACATTACGGATTAACCAAAGATTATTTACAGTTAATCTGATTCTACGCTCCTGAGGTTCAAAAGGGACAAACAGGGAATGGGAGTGGTCAGGGGCTGCTGCCAAGTTTCTAGGCACAGGTAAAGGAAGGCAGTGCTGGGTATGGCTCAGGGCAGAGCTCGTGCTTCAGCACACTTGAGGCCCTGGGTTCCAATCCCTGCACCACTAAATAAGTAACTGAGGAGGGGAGGGGACAACTAACTGCTAACCACCTACTGTGTGCCAGGCCTGGGTGGGTGGTTGTCTGTGAGGAAAAGCACACTTTCAGCTGGGGCTTTGATCAGCGGCGTAAGTGCCTGCCTTGCAAGTACGTGGTCGTGAGTTTGATCCCCAGTACTGATTAAAAAAAAAAATGGTACAGTAAAGCACACTTTCAGCTGGGCACAAGGTCCATGGCTAGGCTTTATACCCAGCTCAAATTCTTGCTTTTGAGTGAGACATGAGGGTGCACACCTGTAATCTCAGCATTCTGGGAGGCTGAGGCAGGAGAATCACTACAAGTTCAAGGTCATCCTCTATATGCATGGCTTTATACTATTCTGTTATGTTTGATATTATTGTAATTGAAACTATGCTCAACTATAGCAGAGTAAGAGATATGGTGTTAGATACTGTTGATGTCCAGTTGATTTAATGTAAAGTACTGTGTTGCCTATGTTGTCCTGTTCTGATCTGCTCCATACTGCCCCCTTTTGTTTTATTCTCTTTAAAAAAAAAAAAAAAAAAAAAAAAAGTCATCCTAGGCTATGCAGTGAACTCATGACCAGCCTGAACTACACAGTGAGACACTGTTTCAAAAAAAAAAAAAAAAAAAAAATCTTGTTCTCTTTCTTGTTGTGGTATTGGCAACTGAAGCTAGGAGTGCTCTACCATTTAGCAACACCTCCAATCTTTTTTGTTTTTCCAGATAGAGTCTCACTAAGATGCTCAGGTTGGCCTCAAACTCACAATCTTCCTGCCTCCATCCCTAGTAGCTGCAGTTACAGCTGTGTGTCCACAGCACAGCTACCTCTTCTGGGTCACATTGCTGGTGATGGGCTCTGAGGGCAGCTACTGGCTATGGAACTGGCCCTGTGGCAACCATGGCTGGCTCAGAGCAACTTTATCGGCTTGGGTCCTGGTCTCAGGCAGGGGAGCTGCATGCAATTTCTGGGAGAGGGGCTTTCCCAGAACAGCTCTTCTTAGTGTGTGCCCTTCCAGGGATGTCTCAGGGGGCCTCTGCTGGTACAAGCCTGCCACAGTCAGAGTCTATTAATGCATTATGAAGCGAACTGACTGACTCTTTTTTTTTTGGTACCGGGGATTGAACTCATGACCTTGCACTTGCCAGGCAGGCACTTACACCACTGAGCTAAATCCCCAACCAAACTGACTGACTCTTAACCAGCATTAGAAAAAGCAACGGGGGCCGGGGATTTAGCTCAGCAGCTTAAGCGCCTGCCTGGCAAGCATGAGGTTGTGAGTTCAATCCCTGGTACCAAAAAAAAAAAAAAAAAAAAAAAAAAAAAAAAAAAAAAAAAAAAAAAAAGAAAAAGAACAAGAAAAAGCAACAGAAGAAAAAATATCAGAGTACAGCTGGACACAATGGTGTACTCCTGTATCCCCAGCTACTCAGGAGACTAAAGCAGGCAGATTCAAATTGGAGGCCAGGCTGGGCAACTCAGCAACACTCTGTCTCAAAACTAAAATGAAAGAAGGGATAAGGATGCAGCTCAGTGGTACCACACTTACCTAACATTCATGAAGCCCTGGATCTAATTCCTAGTATTACAAATTAATTAATCCTAGCACTTGATAGGCTGAAGCAGGAAAACTGCCATGAGTTCAAGTACAGCCTGGGCTATGTAGTTAGTTCAAGGTCAGCCTGAACTATCAATCAATCAATCAATCAATCAAACATAAATATGAAGGTGTGATCAATAACTATGGTGAATTTTTTTTTAATTACAGTGAAAGACACATTGCCATTAAACTTCCTCAGGACACTTCCTCTCAATTTGAACATATTTATCCCAATGTTCTTGCCACTTTTTGAAGCAGGTCAGGAAGTCCTCTTTTATGAGTATCTTCAGTTGTGCTGTCATGGCAACCTGGACATACTGAATTCATTAACATTTCCCTTTCTTGATCATTTTGACTTTGGGGAAGACCCAGAAGTACCAGATCCAGTGAATAAGGGGGATAAGGACATGCTGTAATGTTTTATTTGACAGAAATTGCCAAAAACATTTTCCATCAATTCAGGACATCAAGGTAGCCACAAAAAGACATTTACAAAAGAAGACTCACAGAACTGCTTCACAAAGCAGCAAGAATGATGGGATGAGTTCAAAGAGAGAGAGGGGTGAATAGCAATGTGTCTTTTACTGTAATAAATTTTTAATTAATTTATTTATTTTAATTTTTTTGAGACAAGGTCTTATTATATAGTTCAGGCTAGCCTTGAGCTCACTATGTAGCCCAAGCTGACCGCAAATTCATAGCGATCGTCCTGCCTCAGCCTCCTGATTACTGAGATTACAGGTATGTGCCACCATGCCTGGCATAAATTTTTAATTTAAACATTCACCATGTTTCATGTTTTGATCATGCCTCCTATGTGTGTGTTGGGTTGAGGTGCAAAATGTATTTTTTGCTCCTGTAGTTCTCAGATCAAAAATGTTTAAAAGCAATGCATTAAACCTGTGCTGTCTACACCAGTCACCAGTTTCGTGTGGCTCTTTAAATCTTAAGTTAACTGAAACATCGTAGGATCTAAAATTCAGTTCTTCAGTGGCTCCATGTGCTAAGCACTCAGCAGCCACACGGGGCTGGTGATGACACACAGACCAGCACAGGCAAAGGACATTCCAGCATCTCAGGGGACTCCCTACGGGACAGCATGGATTGAAACCACCAGCAGAGGTGACCCAGCTACACAGCAGCTTGACAGCGATTAATGCAAAAGCACTGAGCGAACGATGCCCTTGCAGACTGGAAAATGTGCGAAAACAATCTCACCTTGGTGCATTTCTTTACCAAAAGGAAAACACACAGCTCTGTGGAGAGCTTCTAACCAGTGAGAGGGTTAATGAATGCGTCAGGATGGATAGCTGTACTGTGAGTCCAGCGGGTAAAAGAGGCCCCAATCCCGAACGAACTCCTAGAAAATCATCCTCAGGATGCTCCAAGTACTTCTGCCAGTAAAAAGGCCTAGAGACCACACAGCCAACTCTGGTTCAGGCTTCAAAACCCCTGGGCACTGTCCTCTATCTGTAAGTGGCTAGGGTAACTAGTGAGGCCTCAGCGGTCTTGCAGATCCTCTTTGGTCTGGCTCCCAAATAAACAATCTGCTACCAGCAAGAGAAACAAGAGGGTGGACCTGGCATGGTGACTAAGGTGCTATCTTTTCAGAGAGGCAGTGCTTCTGGAAATACTGGCTAAGTGAGGACAGTAAAAGGGAATTCTGTTTGGCCCAAGCCAATTAAGTGTTTCCTTGCTGCTGGGCAAGATGCCATCAGATGGCTGCTAGATTAATTCAAATACTGTTATAAAGGCCTGTTCTCTGGGCAAGACCAGACCCACCCCTTCCTTCCCAACTTTAACACCCTTGGGCTCACTCAAGCCCTGGCCCAGCCACTGTGACAAACCAAGCTCTTCCCACAATAGCTTTTTGTTTCCGCCACAACATGTGGCACACAAAGCTCGGGCCCCAGATGTGCCAGGCAGGTAACCCCAGGAGAAAGCACAACATCCTCTTACCTAATTTTCTTACTGGCCTTGCCTACAATTAGGGAACCCTTAGGGATGCACCTGCCATCTCAGTCACTCCCCACAGCTATCCTGAAGCACCCTGTTCCAACTCTAGCTGGCCAGGGAGTGGCCCGCCTACTGCTCCACCATGCTCTGAGAACTTGACTTTTCTTCCTTTGGTCCACTCCTATAGGCTCTGGCAATAGAAAGTGATAGAGCACTCCCCAGATAATTAGCACAGGAAGTACCTTTCCTAAGAAGTTGCACTTTCATGGAATCCCAAAAAGCAGTGCTTTTTAAATTGCTCTGTAAAACCCATCAGGATCTTGAGACCAATTTAGTAGGTTAAAAAAAAAAAAAAAAAAAAAGAATCAGACATGATGGTACACCGCCTGTAATCCCAGCACTCTAAGAGGCTGAGGCATGACGATTATACATTCAAACCCAGTCTGGGTAATTTAGCAAGTGTCTTGCTAAAAAGAGCGGAGACATTGCCCAGTGTGAAGATCCTGGATTTAATGAGAGAGAGGCAGACAGACAGAGAGACAGGGAGAGAGACAGAGTAAGGGTGGGGGGAAGCCAGGAGCAGTGGTACAAGCCTGCAAGTCCAAGTACTTGGGAGGCTGAGGCAGGAAAATCAAAAGTTCAAGGACAACTCAGCAAGACTTTCTCAAAAATAAACACAAAAAGGGCAAGTGGTGTAGCTTAGTAGTAGCGGGTTTGGCTAGCACGTGTGAGATCCTAGGTTCAATTTCCCAATCACAAAGACAAAAATACAACAAACAAATCTACAAATATACAGCAAAAATTTTTAAATCTACAACAAAAAACAAACATAAATTTAAGAAAAAAAAACAAAGATAGGAAATAATAAATATATCCAATACAGTTGTAGAGGGTCTTGTTTCAGTAAAACACATTTTTTTTGAGACAGGGTCTCACCATGTAGTTCAGGGTGGCCTTGAACTCACTATGTAGCCCAAGCTAGCCCTGAACTCAGTGATCCTCCTGAGTGCTGGGATTATAGATGTGAGCCACCATGCCCAGCCAGTAAAACACACTGCTTATAGAAGATTCTAATCATAAACATTTTATACATTCCAGTCCCCAAGAGGGAGCTGGGAGCCTTGAATTTGTGTGTGTGTGTGTGTGTGTGTGTGTGTGTCTGTGTGTCTGTGTGTGTGCGCGCGTGCATGCGCGCATTGGGACTGAACCTAGGGCCTTGAGCATTTGGGTTCCTGAAACTTTTATGAATTTAAGAATCAGCCAGACAAGCTGGGCATGGTGTTGCATGCCCATAATCCTAGCATCTGGGATGCTGAGGCAGGAAGACTGCTATAAGTTCAAGGTCAGCCTGAAATGAACCACATAGTAAGACTCTGTCTCAAAAGAAAAGAATCAGCTGGACACACTGGGGGTACAGCTCAGTGGTAGAGTGTGCTTAGCATGAGCAAGGCCACGCATCAGACAAACCAAAAACAGAATGAGGGAAAAAGAGTGAAAGATTCAAGATCTCAGGCCCCATTCCCATTACTCTGATTCCCTCTTTCTGAGATACAGTCTAGAAACCTAGGGGTTTTGTTTTGTTTTTGAGGCAAAGTCTCATCATGTTGCTTAAGGTGGTTTTGTACTCCTGGGCCCAAGCAATTCTCCTGCCTCAGCCTCCTAAGTAGCTGGGATGACAGGTGTATGCCACCATGTAATCTGTTTTTCGAGGTGAGAAGGGTACTTGGGATTGAACCCAGGACCCATGCACTGAACTGCAACCCTAGTCCTTCTTTTTTACTTTTTATTTTATTTTTTTATTTTGAGGCAGGCTAGTCCTCCTGCCTTACCCTCCCAGAGTGTTGGGATTACAGGTGGTGCACTATTAAAAAGCAGTTCCCCCAGTAATGCAAAGTATCATCCTCACAGACTATAGCTCCCAACTCCCTAAAGCTCCTTCATCAAATTCAACATGTTATGGCAAAAAAGCACATGAGACAGGCTTA
>PVJX010001973.1:32534-89289 GCA_004027295.1 Dolichotis patagonum
AAAAAAAAAAAAAAAAAAAAAAAAACAAAGAAATGCTCCTTGATCCCTTCTCTCCAGAAGTCACCCCCTTCCTGACATTCAGTTACTTCTTATTCTTGAGAACTGAGCTCTGATGGTCATCTTTACCAGGAAGTCCCCAGGCTATCTGCCCACCTAAGAGACAAGGACATCTCCGGTCTCTGACCAACGCCTCCCACTTGCTTCCCAGGTATTCCTCAAGTGCCTAAGTGTGTTAACAGTGCATTTATTCATCTAAAATCCACCACTATATCCTGTGTGCCTGAGGGCAGGACGCCCATCACAGAGGAAACCTGGGGACATGTGACTAGGGCCACACCTCACGGCTTCTGGCCCAGCACTTACTGCAGGCACTGGCAAAGCCCCTGTCCAAAGGGTAAGGCCCCAGCCTATGTGGCCACACCCAGCCGTGATCAGGCAATAGTAATAGGACAACTTCTTTAAGCCTCAGTTTGTTCACCCCCAAAATGGATTGGTAACATATAGCTCAGGGAACCACATCGATGAATATGATACATGGAAATTAGCACAGGGAGTGTGGGATGCATGGCACCTTGGCTATTATCAGCGCCCTTGCTCTTGACCCACCCTTGTGGACCTTACTGTCCCCTCCACTCATCCTTACCTTCTGCTTGGTGCTGAGGGGTTGTGACTTCAGTTTTTCATCCTTGCTCTTAGAAATCCGCAGGAACTGCTTGAGGTCTCCCTAAGAGAAGAGGCCAGCACCCTGGTGGGCTCCAAGCATCTAACGTAACTGATGTTCAAGCCCAGGAAGTGAGTGGAACATGACTTTACCCCCAGCCCAGACCCCACAGAGTACATGGCCAGCGGAGAGCCCTGCTCCAGGTTCTGTCAGGCAGAAGAGAACTGTCCCTTAATCCTGACAAAGCCTCTGTCCTCAGCCAACCAAGCGGAAGACACAGCTGTCCTCATGGATCCCAGGGATGCAACTCTATCCCCCAGGAGCTCAGAATCCCCTAAGAAAGGAACCAGGAGGCCCCAGCAGCAGACAGAATGACTTCCTCCTGGCTCACTTAAACTGAGAGGATATGACAACAGTGGTTCAGAGACAGGGGATGAAGAAGGAGGTGCAGCCCTGGGAATGACAACCTGGCAAGAGGAGGAGTCTGAGGCACAGTGAGCACTCGAACCGTGAGAGGAACTGGGGAAGAGGGCAGGGATCTGATCAGTTTATATAAAACTGGTACCAAGCCCAGGGGAGAGAAAACTGAACCAGAGAGAGCAGCCAGAGAGAGAACCCAAGGCAGCCAGGCAGTCCGGAGCCCCAGAAGGACTTAGGACCAAGAATGGGCACAGATGGGCAGTATGGGGCATAGGAAGCACAAGCAGCTAGGCAGCTCTGACAGCACCAGCACTGAGGCCTCCTCAGTGTCCCCACCCGAGACCCCAGGTCCTTGTCCCTCTGCCTACCAGGTCCACGTACTCCAGCACCATGTAGTGGGGCTCAGCCTCTCGGCACAGCCCCAGCAGCCGCACCACGTTGGCGTGGTTCAGTTTCCCGAACATCTCGAACTCCCTGCGGAAATCCAGCTGCTGCTGCTCGTCCTTGCTCTGCAGGCTCTTCACCAGTACCAGGGTCTCTGTGGTGCCCTCCTCCAGGCCCTGTGCCTTGGCCAGGAACACCTCACCAAACTCGCTCTTCCCTGGGGGACAATCTGGCTGTCAGCCAGTGGCCTGTACCCAAGCCAGAGGTTACTGTCTTGGAAGAGGGGCCTGTCTTGGATCTTTGGTGTCCCCCCACTGACCTCGGTGGAAACCAGCCCTAGTTCTGCTGTAGACTACCTCCCTCCCTGGGCTTCAGTGACTTCAAGACTAAAATGAACCAGGTGTGGTGGTACATGCCTGTAATTCCAGCGTTCAGAGGCTGAGGTGGGAGGATTCAAAGTTTGAGCCCAGCCTAGGCAACCTGGTGACTTATCAGAAGTTTATCTCAAAATAAAAAATAAAGGGCCAGAGATATAGCTCAGCAGTACAGCACCTGCCTGGCAAGCAAGAAACTCTGAGTTTGATTCCCAGTACCAAAACAATTAACAAATAAATAATAATAAAAAAAAGGGCTAGTATGCAGCTCAGTATAAAGGTACTAGGTTCAATTCCCAGCACCAAGAAAAAAAAAAAAAGTAAAATAAAGGGGTTGGCCTATATAATAGCCAACATTTTCCAAAGGGTGGCATGCATAAGAATTTTCAGTGGTTCATGTTTTAATAAGTACATGTTGGTTTTTTTCAGGACTGGAGATTAAATCCAGTTGCACTGAGCAACATCTCTAGCCCTTTGAATTTTTTTGTTGTGAAACAGGGTCTCACTAAATTGTGCAGACTAGCCTTGAACTCATGACTCTCCTGCCCTACCCTACCAAGTAGCTGAAATTATAGGCATGTATCACCATATCTAGCAATAGGCACATATTTTAATGCACGTTAAGAAAAAATTTAGCCGGAATAAACTCATAATTTCTCACATCTTTTTCCTAGAACAAAGCCAACTTTAAGAGTCAACTTTGCCTAGCATGATTGTACAAGCCTATAATCCTAGCACACTGGAGGCTGAGGCAAGAGAACTGAAAGTTTAAGCTCACTCTGGGCAATTTAGCCACTTAGCAAGACCCTATCTAAAACAAAAAATAAAGAAAAAAAGCTGGGGATGAAGCTCAGTCTAAAGGTTCTAGGTTCAATCTTCAGTACCTGAAAGAGTTAACTGAATGAAAACATCAAGGACCTAGTACTATAAGGGAGGGTACAGAAATGACAGGATCTTTGGTTGAGTCTCATGCACAGGGGACACCCCACCTGCGTTCCTGCTGTCTCTGATGTGCTAGGTTCCAGGGATGCCAGACCCACCTATAGCCTCAAGACAGGATGGGCGGCACATGGTAAGGCAGCAGTGGTAGCCAGAACAACGTACCCAGTGTGGTGATGGGCTGCAGGCTGGATCGTGGGAAGTGCATCTTGTCACTCGTGCTGTGGCGCTTGTTGGTGGCTCCAGAGCCAGAGCCCAAACTGGTCAAGGCCACTTCCTCTTGGATCTCTGCGGAGGGCTGCCCATTCTGCAGAGGCCCACCTGAAACAGGGACACAGTGGGTGCCAGATCTAGTGAATAAGGTAAATGAGGATATACCATCATATTTTTGACATAAAGTACCATTAATATTCTGCATCCATTCAGGCAATGGAGACAGCCACAACAGTCCAACTAGAGATAGAGGACTTCTGGAAGTGATAAGACCAATGGGATGTGTTCAAAATAAGAGGTAACATTCTGCAGGGGATTTATGGCAATGTGTCTTTTACTGCAATGCATTTTTATTTAAACATTCACTATACATTTTGATCATACCATATGATTAAATGCTGGGAGTGCTGGGAGGAGAAGGCAGAGAATCGGGCCACTGGTCCAGGAGCTCCAATGAGGAAGTCTTGGGCCAGGCTACTCACAAGCCAAGGCCCTAGTAATGGGATAATTCTAAGCTCCCAGTGAAGGGAGGGGCAAGCCCAACTCCCAGCCCAGCTGCTCATCTCCTGCAGTACTGCATTGTCCACCATGGCAGCAGGACACTTAGCACCCATTCTTCACCCAATCATTACCTACCCACTCCTACCCTACCCGAGGAATGCTCATGCTCACCGTTGAGGCACTCCATCTCTGGCTCCTCACCCTCAGGCTGCTTCTGCAGTCGCTTGGCTTTGCAGCGCTTCTTGCAGTAGAACATGAGGCCCAGCACAGCAATGATGTAGGCCACAGCGGCACCCACAGAAAGTCCGATAGTTTGGATCATCTTATAGGGGGGTGGGCTGCCAGGGCCCTCTGGGTCCTCCAGCACTGGCTTATCTAGGGGACACAGAGATGTGTCTGGGCAGGGGCTGCTGAGGAAACCAGGCCTGACATCTTTTCTTCTTCTCTTAATTTAACATCTTAGTCATTTTTGGTTCTTTTGTTTTTTTTTTTAAACAGGGTCTCACTATGTAGTTCAGGTTGGTCTTAAACTCTATGTAGCCCAGGCTGGCCTCAAACCCTTGGTGATCCTCCTGCCTTGGCCTCCCGAGTATTGGGATTATAGGCATGTGCCACCATGACCTGACTTCTCCTGTGAAGCTCCCTGCCCTGCACAAATGACAACCTTAGACAATGATGGCCCAACCAAGCCAAAGAGACCGGGAGGTCACTACCTCCATTGGCTTTAATAAAGCCAGCAGGTGATCCACCAAGGTTGTGGGAAGGCTATGAAGATGAGCCTCGACAAGCCAGCTGTGTATCAAAACTCAAGAGAGGAGATACATACAAAAAACACCTGGCCAGGTGTGGCAGTACACACCTTGTTATCTGACACATTCTCCTGTTCTTGTCCTGCCTGCACCCTGACCTGACCCTTCCCACCGACCCAGAGGTCTTTATGGATGCTGCAGGAAGCCTGGGAGGAAGCAGACACTCCCTCTCACTCATCCCACTGAAGCTGGGGAGCATAAAGCAAATGAAAAGACCAGCTCCAATCAAGGAACTGAAGGCTGTGCAATGTTGTGGAAAAGGGAACACAGCTGAATTTTGTCCGTATCAGGGAAGTTGTAATGCCTCTGGGAAAAGGAGGCTGATGGGCACACAATGAGAAAGAACCCTGGGCCCCCATTTCCTTGCAGCACCCCAGCCATACCCACAACATAGAGCGGGGCCTCTGTGTGTTTGATGTTGCAGCTGTTGCCTGCAATGCAAGTATAGCGGCCTGAATCTTCAGGGGCCACGTCATGGATCACCAGGGAGCCGTTCTGGAAGATGTGCATCCTGCCGGGAGAAACACCACAGTGCTGTCATTCTGCCAGCTCCCCAGGACTGCAGAGAGTCAAGGGGAGGAGTAGGTCCTACCTGGGCCCCAGCTTGGTGGGGTCCAGAATGCGGTCTTTGCCCTTCCACTGGATGAGCGGCTTGGGGTCACCCTGGGCCTCACATCGTAGCAGGGCTGTGTGACCCTGGTACACTGTCGTGCGCTCTGGCTCCACCTTGAAGGTAATGAAAACTGGACAAGGAGACCAGCGAGGGATAGGGAACAGTGAGCAGGGGCTGGCAGGGTGCAGGCTGCCAACCCAGCACACTACCCTGGCCCCAAGGTCCTTTAGGTCTGCACCTGCCACAGTGAGCTGCACATGTGCTTGGATCTGGCCCTGAGGTCCGTTAGAGGCAATGCACGTGTAGTTGCCAGCATCATCTCGGGTCACGCGGGCAAAGTGCAGGGTGCCAGCATTGTCTGTCACCCACTCTGGAAGGCTGCTTCCATCTGCAGGGTGATAGAAAGAAATTATAAACCAAAATTACATGGGAGGCTGGCAATACCCTTTGCCACTCACCTCTATGCAGAAACAAGCCACTGCCCCTGACTACCCACAGGCCAGGTCCCTGCTCCTGAAGTTCACCACTACGTTCTTCTCCAATCTCCCAGTCTCAGCTTCTTCACTGCCCACATGACACCCACTTCGGCCAAACGGCACATCTACCCTGGCCAAGGACCGGCCTTGTCCTCACAGTGCTGTCATCCGTCACTCTGAGGACTACCCCATCCCTGCTCTTTGCCACCACCCCAGCCTTTGGCTTCATCTGGAGTTCCATAGTTCAGGAGGGTACCCCAGATCTGAGCGGAGGAAGCCCAGAACCTAAAACTGTATTTTCATCTCCACTGTGGGGATGAATATGAAAACTAATCCAACTCTTTAAAACACAATTTGGCAATTAGCATCAATGGTTATAAAAATGTTCATACCCATTCACACATAATTATTCTATTTCTGGGACTCTTTCCCATAGGAAACAAATTTGAATTCAGAAAAAAAAACCCTAAACTTTGGCTTAAAGAAATGTATTACAGCTGAGCATGGTGGTGCACACCTGTAATTTCAGCACTCAGGAGCCGAGGCAGAGGATTACCTCAAATTTAAGGTCAGCCTGAGCTACATACTGAGTTCAAAGCCAGCCTGCACTACAAGGTAGGGTAGGGTTGGGATAGAGGTGGCTAATAAGCCAAATCTCCAACATTTAAAACAATGTTGAAGGGCTGGGGATTTAGCTCAATGGAATAAGCACCTGCCTGGCAAGCGTAAGGTTGCGAGTTCGATCCCCAGTACCAGAAAAAAAAAAGAAAAAGATAAAACAATATTTAAGCAAATTAAAGTAAACCAAATCACAGGAATATTATTGCAATCATCAAAACTAATACTCATGCAGGATACAGAAAAACATGGGGAAATGCTTGATTATGTCAAATTAAAAAGCACAGAGCTGGCCATGGTGCTGTCTGCCTATAGTCTCAGCCACTTAGGAGGCTGAGGCAGGAGATTAGAAAGCTCAAACCTAGCATGGGCAATTTAGTAAGACCCTACCTCAAGATAAAATAAAAAGGACTGGGGATGTAACTCAGTGAGAAGGCTTTGGGTTCAGTCCTCAGTACCATAACCCCCACCCACGCACACACACATAAAACGACACAGCATTGGGCTGGGGATGTAGCCCAGTGATAGAGAATCTGCCCAGCATGTGTTACCTAGGGTTATACACATATCATACACGCATGCAATATTTTTAATGATATATAGTTCTTTTTCTCCCCCCCCCAATAAACATGTCTTATTTATTACATTTAACAGAGTAAACCAGGCATGGTGGCACATGCCTATAATCCCAGCTCTCTGGAAAGCTGAGGTTAAAGAATGGCAAGTTCAAGCCCAGTTTGGGGCAATTAAGTTGCTTAATGAAACCCTGACTCAAAATAAAAATAAAAAGAACCGGGAATATAACCCTGGGTTCAATCCCCAGCACTGCCAAAAAAAAAAGTTTAATAGGTTAAACTATACTATACGTATAAGAAATTTCTATATAAAAGTGAAAAGAGGCAAAGAAAAAGAGGACATATCTACACAACAACGGGCAGTAGGATTATGCTTTTTTTTTTTAATCGGTACCAGAGATGGAACTCACCACCGCGCACTTGCAAAGAAGGCACTTATGCCGCTGAGCTAAATCCCCAGCCCCAAATTTTGCATTTTCTTCTTCTAAAATTCTTCAGCATAAGAAAAGCAACTATTTTGAAGATAACAATATGCAATATAACAACTATTATTAAATTCCTTTCATCTTGTTTTGAAAACCTCTATCACTATTGTTTTTGTTGTAGTTGCTGTCATTTGGCTTTTGTTGTTTTTTGTTTTGTTTGCTTGCTTTTGGATTTTTCTGTGTTCTTTTCCTCTTTAAAATTAAAAAAAAAAAATTCAGCCGGGCATGGTGGCGCATGCCTGTAATTCCAGCACTCTGAAAGCTGAGGCAGAAGGATCACTGTGTGTTCGAGGCCAGCCTGAGCTACAAAATGAGTGCAAGGCTAGCCTAAACTGCATAGTGAAACCCTGTCTCAAAAAGACAAAAAAAATTTTTTTTCTCAGCAGGATCCTCTGTTACTGATGGTGGAGAGGAAGAAGAAAAGGAGAAGGACGAGGAGGAGGAGGAGGAGGAGGAGGACCTGCCACCTGCCTGGCATCATCTCTGAAGTTGTCCAGTGCTGGAATCTGACCCTGGGCACTGACTCTTTCCTGCTTCCTAACTGGACTGTGTATCAACCCTGCATTTTCTATCTACCTCACAGTTTCTGGAGCAGTGCTGGGCACTCAGATGGCCCTCAGGATACACGCCTCTGACTGGTGCGCTGCCCTGCCCACCCTGTGCTCACATTGTACCCACCTGCCCGCACCCACTTGATGGTGGGTTTTTCTCGGCCAGTGGCTGAGCAGGGCACTGTGGCCTCCTTATCGAACTCCATGCATTGCAGAGGCTGGGGTGGTGGCGTGAACTTGAGCTTTTCTGTTTCAGTAGAGAACAGGCAGGTGAGGGGGAAAGGAGGAACTGAGGCAGCAGGAGAGGCCAGAGACAGGCCTGCTATTCCTTCCCCTCATTCCCTGCCTATGTACTGCACACTGGCTCACCCAGAACTTGGACACGGGCCTGGGCCTCGATGCTGCCAGCAGGTGTGCTGCTCACGCAGCGGTACCACGTGCCATCGTACACCTCCACGCTGTTGATGCGCAAGGTCCCATTCTTGGAGACCTCAAACCGTGAGTCCTGCAGCATAGACGAGGGAATAGGAACTTGAGCACCTAAACCCAGCCTGCCATCTCCCTGGGGTCAGTCTCAGGGGAGAGAGCCCCAGAGTGAATGCAGAGGACAGTGTGGTGGGAGGGGACCCCATCCACAAGCCACTACCCCACTCACCTCCAAGATGAGCATCTGGTTCCTGTACCAGATGACTGTGGGCTTGGGGGTGGCCTGGGTCAGGCAATGCAAATAGCCAGGCTTGCCCTCCTCCAGCTGGCTGTCTTGGGGTTTCTTGAGCCACGTGGGCACAGCTAGAGGGGGAGGGAAGGGCAGTGAAGCCTGATCAACAGGTTCCCCAAATGAAAAACCCATCCTGAGAAATGCTAATACCACGCTAGGCCCAAGCTCAGAAACCCCAGGCTGCCTGGCTGATCCCTGCAGCCATCAGCCCATATGTGAAGCCTTAGACGCCAATACCTTTCCAACATGACTTCAGTTACTATCACGGTCAGTCCCCAAAGTACGCATTCATTCATACATAGTATCTATTCATTTTACAGCTAGGAAAAGAGAAGTTCAAAAATAACAATGATTTGATAATATATGAAGGGATTTAAAATGCCAGTCACAGACTTCAACATCCAGGCTCTTACTACAGCAAAATGTGCCAAGGCTCAGTCTTCAGAATTTTATTCTATTTCAGCTACACCAGCTCCCTAGTGACCTTCAATCCCATAGGAAGGGATCATTCCCAAACCTGCATCCCGGCTCCTGATCTGCTCCCATGAGCTCAGTCTTGGAATCTGCTGTGTCCTGGCATTTGCCAGTAGATACCTAACAGGCATTTGACCTTTACATGTGCAAAGCAGAATACATAATTTCCCCCAAAACCTGCTTACCCTTTTTCCTTATCTGGATAAAAAATATGCTATCCAGCCAAAGACAGAAGGCTTCACTTCTTTTTTATAGTCCTCCCCATCCCCATGAATTCCACTGTTCTATACCTACCCTATCTGCTTTAGCTCTGAAATCTACCCTGAATCCGACTAACTCTCCCCTCCAAACCACCTCCTTGGTTCAGGCTCCTTCGTTATAGGCATCTGCTAACTGACTTTCATACTCTTGCTTCTGACATTCTATTCCTCTCCAAATACCCAGAAGAGTCCTCTGAAAACCCAATCTTCTATTCAAAACCTTGCCAGCGACCCTGCAGGGTAGGTACTGGATTAACAGCTCCACTTCACAGATGTAAAGGTCAAGCCCTGGCAAGGCAGGTCACTTGCTACGCATGGTCACTGCACACACGGAGGCCTCCAGACTCCCAACCCCATGCTCTGTCCATAGCAGCCAGAGGACCCTCTTCCACCATTTCCTGTGGCACACCCACCCCAGTCTCTGTGCCTGGCTCCCCAGCACCCACCCACAGCACATCCCAGCAGGGAACTGATTCTCAGGGCTGCAGGGCCCAGGCTAAGAAGAAATCAGGCAAATGCCAGGGCAGACAGGTCTATCATGCTCAGAGTCCAAGGACCCTGGGGCCTGGCTCCCCTCCTGCACCCCTTGACCTTCAGGGAACAGGTGCTTACTGGCCACAGTGATGTTGACGTGTTGTTGCCGCTGACCGGCCAGATTGGCTGCGTGGCAGGTATAGACACCAGTGTCACTCTCAACTATGACTGCAAACACTAGCTCTCGGCCCTTCTGGTAGACCCTGCCGTGGGCTGGCAGCCGGGCTCCTTCGTAATCCCACCACACGCTGGGCTCGGGGAGACCCCGGGGGGGCAGGCAGGTCACGCGCTCCTCACTGCCAGCCGTGAACACCCGAGGCTCCAGGGGTGGCATGTCTTCAATCTCTGTGGGGACATGAGTGGGAGGCAAATGGGCTGATTACCGAGGCTCTTGAGATGCATGATGTCCTCTCACAGCAAACCTAGTCTCTTGCTGGTCACAAACCCTTTGTCCCTTGCTGGTCACAAGCCCTCTGTCACCCTTTGTCACCCATCTGTTCCTCACCCCAGGATCCTCTTCCTCCCACCCTCTAAGATACTAGCAGAAAGGAGCCCAAATCCCTATGTGCTGGCTTCAGTATGGGACCCACCTGCCAGATGAAGGGTGGCTGTCAGGACGACGGGAGGGCCCCTCAGCCCCTGGCCAATGCAGCGGTAGACACCTGCATTGCGTGGCCGGACCTGGGTCAGCAGCAGGGAGCCATTGGCGAACACAGTGGCTCTGCGGAGGTGTGCGGGGCTGCAGAGGGGAGAGTGTGCTGTTTAGAGGAAGTGACCTGTAGGCCTCCTTCCGGAAGGAGATGCAAAGGAATCCCATCTACAAGGTCAGAAATGCAGGAAGCAACTGGGCAGGAACAGAGTGAGGAAAGGAAGCCGATGTTCCATGCTATGGGGATGTGCATGTGTGTGCACGTGTGCTGCGTGTGTGTGTGTGTGTACATGTGCACATGTGTATGTATGGGTGTTTTCCAGCTGCGAGGGCTCAGTTTTGAGTGCAGTGAAGCAATCCACAGTGCAAGTGAGCAACAGGGTAATGATCAGTGCACAACTGCCAGGACCCAGAGACCACTTCCTGCCAAGCTATCAGGCACAGCTCCAGGGGCCAAGGTAAAGAACTGGGGCCAGACAGATCCAGGCCCCAGGGCTAGGTATCCACATCCCCACACTGCAATCACCCAGCACCACTGACACTGCAAAAATGCCCTCTGCTCTCCCAGAGCAGGGGCAAGACAGAGGTCCCTCCCTACAGAGAGCTGCCGCCTCTCATTTCTCTACCTAGTCTGGGACCACACAGGTCCCCACTATGTCCTTCCCATCACTGAAGACCAGAGATGGAAGGAAAAGAGAAGAGCCACACACAGTCTCTGAGTTCCCTGGGTAAAGGGCTCTCTTCTTTTTGTTGGACTCATTTGCTAACAATCAAGCACCCTGCTGCCATCTCCTGGAAATCTGGAGCAGTACATGTAAAATCTACAATACCTGATTTGAATGAGATCTCAGTCCCACTAAACAACTGCACACATGTGCAGTACACAACCTGTACCAGTGTGGGATGTCTTACCGACTGTCAGATGTCTTACCGACTACGGTTAGTGATGGGAGTCTCATCCTCAAAGACCCACTGCAGGCTCGGGGGTGGATGGGCTGAGAACTGGCAATGGAACATGGCCTCTTCATTCCTGGCCACAACCACATCCTGAGGTGCCAGCACCACCCTGGCAAAGGTTTCATCTGGATGAGGAAGCATCAGGAAGTGAGCTGGGCCAGGGTGGCAGACCACCTCCCATCCCATGAGTCCTCCTCTGTCCCTAGGCCGGGCTCACCAGCAATGCTCAAGGTGAAGTTCTGACTGCTGCAGGCCTGGCCAAAGGCATTGTGGGCACAGCAGGAGTAGACTCCGCTGTGCTCAGGAGCAGCCGACCGCAGGCTCAGGTTCCGCTCCCTGCTGCTGACTGTGTGGTTGCCCTGGCTGTCGGCGAGGGGGGTCCCATCACGGAACCATTGGTAGGTGGGTCTGGGAGACAGAGGGGTCAGCAGCAGAGAGCAAAGAAGACACAAATGGAGAAACTGAGGCCAAACAGAAGCCATGGCTTGCTCATGGGGATGGAATCAGATTGAGATCCTTGAGCTCTTGGCTCCCATGGTCCAGGACCAGTCCCTGTCTAGTGAGGCTCCTCTCTTAGCAGGGGCAGCATGGAGCATTCTGTGAGGGATGCAGCGCACTGTGGGGGCTACAAAAGGCACCATCTAGGATGGGGGAGATGTCCCTACCTGACGAGCACAGCCCTCTCCATCCACTCTCCTTGGCTTCTTACCGGGGATGCCCATCAATGTGACATCGCAGTGTGACCGGGATCTGTGGCTGGATCTCTGCTTCGGAGGCTGGGTGCTTCAGGACCACAGGGCCAGCCTCGATCCCTGCAGTGAGCCAAGGATGCAGTGAGGCCCAGGAGGCAGAGTAAGAGGAGGGAGGTGGTACAAGAAGCCACAGAGCCCTGAGGCTTGGAGCCAGCACATAGGGCAACCCCGAGAAGCTGGGGAGAGGGTACCAGGTACAGCATTTCTGCCCCCCTATTCCCGCCCCATCCCTGGAACCTCCAAATGGCCTCACTGTCCTTTCCACCTGTGAAAGCCTTCAACACATCAGTGGGGCCAAGGATTGAAGGAGAAAAAAAGGACTTGGAAAAAATGAGAGCTCTCAGTGGTAGAATGTGTGCTTAGCATGTGTGAGGCTCTGGGTTCAAGCCTCAACATTAAAAAAAAAAAAAAAAAAAGCAGCAGCCACCAGGCATAGTAATGCATGCCTATAATCAGAGTGCTCTGGGAGGCTGAAGCAGGAAGATCACAAGTTTAAATCCAGCCTAGGCAATTATTTAGCAGCTTAGTAAGATCCTATCTCTAATAGAAAAAAAAGGGGAGGGGCACAGCTGGGTTTAGGGCTAGGGCTGTAGTTCAATGCAAAGACTCTTGTTTTAATTACCAGTACTGAACAGAGAGACACAGACAAACAGCCCAAGGTTATGACAGGGGGACTAAGCAAAGCACCACTCTCACATTTGATGTTGAAAGAGGCATTGGCACTTCGGACTTCCTCGCCGGTTACATTATCCCGGGCCACACACTGGAAGGCACCTGAGTCCTGCAGCCGGTCCACAGCGGCAAAGCTCAGGCTGCTGCCCTGGGCAAAGCGGCGCTCAGAATCCTGGACTGGGGCCCCATTGAGCAGCCAGGACACATGCACCGGGCCTGAGGCCTCAACCTCACAGCGCAGCAGTGCCCGGCGCCCCTGCAGTGCATCCTGGGAAGACGGTTCCTTGATGAAGACAATGGCTGCCTGGACACCTGCAAATGGGGACCAGGAGAGGCACGGTCAGGAACAGCTGCAAGCTCTGTCTTCACACTGGCCACCTGTACCTGGAGGAACAAAGGGCCTCTGTACACAGGAGGCGTCCAATAAGTACAGGTGAGAATGATCAGGTAACCACAACTGCCAAGAATCTACTGAGGAATTTACAATCGCTTTTACCAGATGTGTCAAAAACACAGTGAACACTGCTGCCAAAGGCCATGTAGCAGAAAGGCAGGCTCATAAAAATGTAACAGAATGTTCCCATTCACCTTAGTCACTGGATCTGACTCTGTGACCTCTGGCTCTTCCCCAAAGCCAAAATGATCATGAAAGGAAGCATTTTTAAATCGATTCTAGACACTGAGCAGCCAGGACAGTACAACTAAAGACACTCAGGCAACAGGACTTCCAGAACTGCTTCAGAAAGCAGCAAAAGAGATGGGATAAGCATGTTCAAAGCAAGGGGGAGGATTTTGAGAGGCATTTGTGGCAATATGTATTTTTTTAAAAAATGTTTTTAGCATTCACTGTATATTTTGGTCACATCTTGTAAGCCGTGCTAGGCATCCTGCAGGATACAAAGATACCATCTCCTTCCCCGACTCTGAGTCAGGAGGACACACAGGACAAGTGTACGGTCTTGGCTATGGTTATATAAGTACCCAGCAGGTGGTGTTGGTACTCACAGACCACTGAGAACAAAAGAGGAAGCACTGAGGCTAGGTGGGGCAGCTGCTCTAGGCTCCTCCTAGGAACTACACCACTGACTTGAGGGCCAGATCCTGGGATGTCCTGATGCCAGGCTGAGCAGCTGGGACATTGGTGGCAACGCTCCATGCCATCCAGAACCAGGATGCTGAACAAAGTTAAACGTGACCCAAAGAGCAAGGCAAGGTCCCTCGTGCTCACACACCTGTGAGGGCAACAGCATCCCCAGGGGCTCCCTTGGGAGAACTAATCTCAACCTGGAGAAGCCAGTATGTTCTAGAAAGCTGGATTATCACCAAAGATGCTGTCCCTGAAAATCTGGCTGCGGCCAAGGTCACTGTTCAGCTCAGGCCAAAGCCTGGGGACAAACATGGACGGAGACCTTGTAACCAGTGTTGAAACCACAGCAGTGGAGACAAAGAAAGCAGGAAATCAGCGCTGAGCTGCAGATGACTGGGGAGGTGGAGGGCAGGGCCAGACAGGTGGGTGGCATGTTCATAAGCAACAGCAGCAGAAACACACTGGGCATTGTTTTTGGCCCATGAGGACTCCTTGTAAAGGCCTGGAGCCAGCAGGTATTGAATATGGGGAAGGACGCCCCCACCATCCAGGAGATACAGTTGTGCCTTTGGGGACAGTAGACTGGACCATGCCAGGGCAGGGAGACACTAACAGCGCCTCGCCATCACTCCCCAAACCCAGGAGACTCATCTTGGCCCAGAGTGCCTTCCCAGCCTCTGGGAATCGGCTTTGCTCCCTAGAGACAAGAATCCATCGTCACATAAAGTTAGTGTCAAGACAAGGCTGAGGTCTCCCCTCCCCCAGAACTGGTCCAGACGGGGTTGCCCAGTGCTAGTCCACCTCCCAACTTCTTTAAGTGCCAGCCCACATCCAGTACAAATCACAGCCCTGGAGCCAGAAAGGGCCCCAAGGGCCACTGCTACTTCTCAGGGGAGCACTACAGCTCCCCGGGTGGGTCATTTCACCATGCCGGGTGATCCCACCCACTGTGCAAGTTAATAAATCTGCCCTCCAGGCACTGCAGAGCACCCCAGTCACCATGCCAATGCAAACACACCCTGCATATTTCCAACCGCTCCACAGGGTGCAGCCCTGCCCCAGCTGGGTGCTGCTGGGTACCATGCACAAGCCTTTTGCATGCAGACAGGTGGGTAGGCTCAGGCCACCCTGGACGGGTCAGATCCCACCATGGGGAGTCACCTGCCCCTACCACTGTCTCACAGACTGTGCCAGACACATGAACTAAGTGACCCAAGGCAGCCAAAGGCAAGGACTGGCCTGGAGAATCCTTCCTGGCCTGTAAGGTGTGAGCAAAGCCTGCTTCTTGCTCAGTCTGCATGCACAGTGGGCAGTCAGAAGCCTTGGCCCCTCACAGGAGTGGGTGAGGGTTGGGGTTCAGACAGCTTAGGCTTCAATCCTGTTGCAGTCACGGTGTCTGCCCTTAAGCAAGGGATACAGGTTCTCTGTGCCCCAGCCTCCTGTACCTTGCTCATGACAGTGTCATGAGACATAAACAGAGCAATGCACGTGAAGGGCTTGGCAACACCAACTACTGTCAATCAGATTCTAAGAACATTAGGAAGCGCCCCACTGAGCCCACCTGATGGCGTATGTGTGCACCCCAGCATTCTGAGAGGCTGAAGCAGAAGACTCGTAAATCCAAGCCCAGCCTGGGCAACTTAACAAGATCCTGTCGCAAGATAAAAAGCCTTAGGTTCAATCACAAGGAAAGAGGGAAGAAAGACAGGGAAAGAGGGAGGGAGCGAGGGAGGGAAGAGGCAGGCAGGCAGGCAGGCAGGCAGGCAGGCGGACTCCCCTCTCACTCAGGTCAAGACCACTCCCCACTGGGTGGGGAGGAGCAGCATACAAGAGGGGTGAAGAGAAGCAGCAGGTGGTGGGTATGGAGGGACCAGCCCTGGGGGTGCAGAGACCACAGACCACCTGCCACAGAAACCTGAGCTGCGAGAGAAGCAACCTGACTCAGGGGACCAGGGTGGGGCCCCGCACCCCCCCCTTGCCAGGCCTAGTTGCTCAGGCCTGTGGTGAGATGCTACGTTCCCAGACTGCCACTCACAGCCCCCTGCGCCCCCACAATGGCCCCCTGCGCCCCCACAATGGGCTGGGAAACATCAAAGCCAGCCCCAGGGGCCTCTGTCCTGACGTCAGAACAGCAGGTCCTGGTTAGGGCTTGGCTGGGTCTGCTTTAGAAGTTTCAAAAGGCAGCAGAACAGCCCCAGGCTCCTCCCAGCTCCAAGCTCATCCCAGAGCTGGGGACTGCCTGTGCGAAGCAGAGGTTGGAGGGTGGCCAAGGGTGCTGTCTGGCTGTGGGCATGGCAGGCAAGGGAGGTGTGTCTGCTGCTCTGTTTGGGGGGGCACTGAGGCTTAGAGGACTCCCAGGGTCTCTGGCAATGACACCAGACCCCAGAAAAGGAGGCCTGATGGCAATGACAAAAAGTGGATGATAGCAATGACCTAGGAGGAGGGAAGCTTTTGAGACTGTGCTGCCGATGGCTGCAAGAAAGACGAAAGACGGCACATTCCTGCCCCTTGCCCCTGAGGATGTCTGTGGCCTAGGAAAGGCCTTCTTGGTGATATATGAGTCCAGCCCCCCAAGCTGTCCCCTCTCCCCTTTGAGCCTTGCTCCACACTATCTGTGTCACTGCACACTCACCCCTGCTCACTGCCACCCTGTTCTTTCTGCGTCCTAACAATGCCACCTTCATATGGCCTCTCTTCGCCCTGCCTCCTTGCTGCAACATTGGGATACCCAGCTGCCCCCCAAGCTGTGCAAGCTAAGTAGGTTCATGTACCCCAAAACCAAACCACACAGAGCACATAGGTGGTCCAAGAAGCCCCTTAGGAATGACAGGCAGGCAGTGTCACCTGTCTGGTACCACCTGACATAGAGCTGGAGCTCAAACCCCAGGAAGGATGACGTTTAAACCACTGCCCCGGCTCCCAGCAGCATCAACTCACAGACCCTGCTGTTTGCACCTCCAGCCCCATGCCTGCTCCCTGCCCCAGCAAGCAACTACCCAGGTGCCCAGCCGACCCGTGAGCAGACATGTGTGTACATGCATGTATCAACACAACTGCATGGGGAGTGGACAGCACCAGTTTTCCCTAAGTGTTCCAGCTCTAAGTAAATTTGGCTACTTGGCTCCAAGTACCTACTTAAATAAACTATCCACCTCTCGGTCCTCTGGCCTAGGACAGACACCCCCTGACCTGCCAAACATGACCGGTTCATTTAAACCATCCCCCACATACATACTTTTTCTTTTTGTAGTACTGGGCTTTGAATCCAGGGATTCTGCACTGAACTATATCTCTGGCCCTTTTCGAGACAGAGAATCGGTAAGTTGCCAAGGTGCCCAAGCTGGGCTCAAACTTTTGATCCTCCGCTTTAGCCTCCCAGAGAGCTAGGATTACAGGACTGCACCACCTCATCCAGCTACCTCCCTCTTACTACAGAAAAATTCCATTCTTTGGACAGATGTCTCAGGATCAGGCTCAAACATCAGATTCTAGTTAGTGAGAGAATCTGCACTGGCAGCCCAAAAGCCACCCAGGAGTGTGCTCCACAAAGCAAAGCGGTGTGATCACTGAGGGACTGTGTGACCTTTTCCACGCCCACAGTCAACCAACCACACATACATGGCTCAGTCCTCCACATCAGAGTACACCAAAGACTCACTACTGCTCCTCTAAGGGACATCCTAAACTTTTGGCCAAAGTGGCTCCTGTTAATCTCAAACTTCTGGGCCCAAGGGCCTCCCCCGACCCTGAGCATCTGTCCACTCCTCTGGACCCTGACCTCTAGGGCTGTAGCTGGCGCACTCTGAATCACTCGGCCCCACTGGAGGAGCACACCAGGCAGTCAGCTCCCAGTTCACCCAGTTTGGTGGAATTACAGCATCCCATAGAGGGACCCACAACTCTGCGGGCTGGGATGTCCTTGAGTATCAATCTCTTGTGTGTGGCTTTAGTGCCAGTCATCCAGCAACTCAGCCATGTGAGGATAGGCTCACTAGAACCAAGGTTAGACAGTCTAGACAAGACTCCAGGCTCCATGAGAAGCAAGGCACAAAATCCCATCCCCCTTCATCTAGGAGAGGTCCCAGGATCACGGCCCTCCCCCAAACTCCAGCCCCTGTTTGCTGGTAGAGGGCAGAGCCAGGGATTCTGCTGCGCATTCCAGTCCCAGGGTAGAATCATTATCTGGAGAGATTCCTGTGTCCAGTTTGGAGAACACTGCAGATGGGGGCAGAAATACAGGAGCAGCTGGCCCTCCCACCTGGGCCTAACTCCGCCCACACCTGCCTGAAAGGACCTGGAAAGGGGACAGGGGGAGCACCAGGTGGCACCCAACCCCAGAGGGGCTAACGCCAGCTACAATCGTGTCCTAAGGGGCTGCCCAGCCAGAGGCCGCACCGCCAGGCCCTGAAACCCGTCTGTCCCCTCTCAGGCTGGAAGGGTGGCACTTGGTACAGGGCTCACCTTAGTGACCTCTGAGCAACTGTGATAACTGCAAGGAAGCAACAACATAAGAAAACCCAGCCAGAGGGAAGCATAAAAGGAACCTCAGGAGGAAGGAATATAGCACAGGAACCCTGGGCCCTGGTCCTGGTAAACAAGGAGGGTGACCCTGCCAATCGCTACTTCTCCCAGCAGTTACATTACTTGTAAAATGTGAGAAACTGAAGCATAGGACTGAGCAGACACTGAGACCTGCTCCTGCCTCAGCCACATGCCTGGACCTCATCTCCCTGCCTCTGACCTCTGCAGGTGCCTGGTCTTCATCTCCCAAACCAGTCTGTGCCCCTCATGGTGCCTGAGTGCTAGGTAAATAAACCATGGGCATTGGGGGTCGGCAGTGAAGTCATACATGTCCATCTGATCTGAAGTCTGGTCCTGTGTCCACCTTTCTCTACCACAGCCAATTCAATTTTCATCTCTGGACCTCAGTTTTTCATCTGGAAAACAGCAGCCTTAAAATGGATTTTCTGGGCTGGGGATTTAGCTCAGCGGCATAAGCCTGCCTAGCAAGCCCATGGTCATGAGTTCGATCCCAGTACAAAAAAAAAAAAAAAAAGGATTTCTTTTTTTTCTCTCTTTGAGATAGGTCTCACTAGGTTGCACAGGCTGACTTTGAACTTATGGGCTCAAATGATCCTCCTGCTTCAGCCTCCCAAGTAGCTAGGCTAAGAAACAGATTCTGGAAATTCTTTTCCGGCTTACAAACCTCAGTGAATTCAAATGAAATGCATGTAACATGCACCACACACAAGTTTGACTTTCTCAGGGTAAAAAACCCCCCAAATTTCTAGGGAACTGTGCTTCCCAGATTATAACATTCTTGAACCAAAGAGACCCCTTAGTCTAAAGGTGAATGTGAGAGACAGATACCATAGGACAGAACTGCCAAGGGACCCTGAAAACTCTGTACTCCCATGCCTGGGACAGGCACTCGTGGCCCTAAGAAGAGAGGAGCCAGCAACCAGGTATGTCCTGAACACACCCTGAGGCATCTAGGAAATGATACAGGGAGGTGACAGCGCTGCTGGGCCCCGAGCTGGGAAATGAGCCATCAGCTCAACCCCAGAAGGATTTTAGGCTGCTCAGGCAGTGTGACCAGGGACTCAGAAGGGACAGAGGCCTTCCCAAGTCTCCCTGAGATGGAAAGGACCTTGCTGCAGGCTCCACAGCCACTCCCTGGAGGGCCACACCTGGCCAGCTGTGGTCTCTGACTCCCACTGCAATGGGCAGGGGCCTGGCAGAGGACATTCCCCCTCCCAGGGAGGCCATGGACCGTACCTGGAGCCCAACGGCCCATCTGTGACTCTGCGTCCTGAGCCTCTCTACCCTGGAGGCTGAGCAGGGAATTGCACGCAGACCCAACAAGAGTGATCCCATCGATCCACCTCCCAGACAGGACTCAGCTCCCTGCTTTTCCCTTAAGTCCACCCCAGTACCGCTGACCCCTCGGGGTGGTGGCTGCAACCCCACTCCACCAGGAACATCCTCCCAGGCTTCCAGAGAGGACAGAATGTCCTGTAGACCTACACTGTCCAACATGGTAGCCACCGGCCACACGGGGCTATTTAAATTAAACTCAATTAAAACAAAATAAAATTGAAAACGCATTTCCTCGACCTCAGTGGACAAACCACATTTCAAGCCTCAGAGCCAGATATGGCCAGTGGCCACCGTACTCAATGGAATAGAGAACAGTGCCAGCCTGAAAAGGGCTCCACTGGGTGGGTAGTCTCTTCTGCATGGCCCTCACAACCCCTCTAGCGTGTCTGGTGTCAATCCTTCTGTTTCTGTGTTCTTGTGCAGTGTGACTGTTGTTCACATGCAGGTATTTTTAGCTTGCATCAATAATGGTCTTATTTATGTATTTATTTCCTGGGACAGTGTCCTGTTTGGGCCCATGTTAGCCTCTACCTAGTAGTGAGTGACCCTCCTGCCTCAGCCTTCCAAGTGCTGGGATTACAGGTGGGCACCACCATGCCCAGCTTTTGCATCAGTGGTCTTATGCTGCATCTTCCCTGCTGCGTGCTTTTTTCCACTTTGCACTGTCCTGAGGATCCTTCCCAGGAAGATGGCTGAGCTGTCGGGTTTGAGTGGAAAGATGTGAACAAATTCTTCTTTAAACAAGTAAGTGACGGGCCAGAGTTGAACAGAATTTGTAATCTAGCCTGTTCCCCTACAGGGCTGGGCACCCTCAGAGCCTGGACACATGTGTGTGCATGCATTCACACACACACACACACACACACACACACACACACACACACACACACACACACACACCTTCTCCTGTCCCCTCCCTCCTCCCTCCAAACCCCAACTCACTCAAGGCTGGACCTCAGCAGGCTTCAAAGCAACAGTCGGCGCATGTTTTCATATTTAGAAGTGCTCTGCAAACCACATCCCGTGAGCCGCAAGCGGGGAATGTGAGGAAATCGCTCAGCGATGTCGTGATGCAGGAAGCACGAGGCATTCGGAGCCTGTGGCAGCAGCTGCATTGCCACATAGCCTGGGACACAGTGATGTCTAACACATGTGCAGCAGGCTGGCATCCCCCGGCAGAGCCCCACACCACCCCACAGAGGCCCCTTCTCTGGCCTCTCATGCAGGGCAGAGGCTCCACCTGTCTGGACAGCAGCTGCTCTTGGAAGCCACCCTCTTATCAAAGGGTCTTTTTTTATTTTTATTTTTTTGAAACAGGGTCCTGTTATGTAGCCCAGGGTAGCTTCAATTTATGGTGACCCTCCTGCCTCAGCCTCCTGAATGCTGGGATTATAGATGTGTGCTACCACACCTGGCTAAGAAAGATTTCAGAAAGATGGGGTGAGGGCCATTGGTCTAGGCCGGGGACAGACGAGGACACAGAGTGCCAGCCAGTCCTCAGCCAGCCAAACCATCTGATTCTCCCAGATACTTTCCAGATGCCTTAGAGGTCCCATTTTAGCTCAGTATGGTGGCACGTATCTGTAATGCCAGCACTTGGGAGACAGGTAGGAGAATTGCTGCAAGTTCAAGGTCAGCTGGAACCCCAGAGCAAGACCCTGTCTCAAAAACATAAAAATAAAATAAAAAATAAGCATTTCATAGCATATACTATTAACTTTCTAAAAAGGCACAAACTAATTGTATTCTTTTATTTACTCTTTTAACTGCATGACTAATGGTTTACTTGTCCCTTTAAAGAAAACCACCAAAAAATGTCCTTGGGTTTGATACTCAGCACCGCAAGAAAAAGAAAAAAGCCACAGTTTAAAAAAAAAAAAAGCTGGCTGCTTAGAAAATGTATTCTGGCTAAAGATAGCAAATGAGTGCTCCAACCTCCAAATCAATAACAACGGATAAAAAAGTAAAAGCAAACTGGTGAACCGAGGGCAGAAACATCGCCTTGTGAGTTACTTTTCAAAGCACAAGAGCTTACACTCATCACCAGATGTTCCCAGCTTGGGTCCCACAGACCCTGAGGGCAGACATCATAAAACACAGGACAAGCAGAGAGGACAGCACTCCCTCCCCGGGTGGCTGACATGATAAAGACCCAGAGTTTTACTTCATTCCTACTCTGCTCAGCTTTAAGGCAGGGCCTGGAAGGCACAAGATCTGGCTTTACCAGGGTCCAGAATTGGCTGTCCCTCTCTCCCAGGAGATGCCACTTACAGCCCTACAAAGTCACAATGGAGAGACAGAAAAGGTAGAGAGAGGAAGGACACAGGCAGTGGCTGAGAGATACGCAGAGAGATAGATGAAGAGAAAGTAGAGATAAAGGAGCCCTGGAGAAGGAAAAGATAAGCCCAATAGTCAGAAAGACATGGTCAGAGGCTGGGTGTAGTGGCACACACAATCCCAACATTCTGGGAGGCTGAGGCAGGAGGATCTCAAGCTTAAGTCCAGCCTAGGCAAATCAGCAAGTCCTTGCCTCAAAATAAAATTAAAAAGGGTTGAGATGTAGCTTGGTGAGTGTGAAAGTCTTGGGTTCAGTCCCCAGCACTGCAAAAAAATGAAGACACAGAGACAAACTGAGAGACAAGAGACCAAACAGTCACAGAAAGAAAAGAATAAGACAGAGAATGTGTGCACACGCACACACACACACACACACACACACACACGAGCCTGCATGGGGCTTCCCAGCCACCCCTGGGTCTTTTTTCCAACCTAAGACACCTCCAGACTCAGGCAGGCCCTGCCCATGAGTAGAGGGTTCAGGGGTCTGCAGAGGTGACAGCAGACATGGAAGGATGCAGCTTGTGCACAAGTGGGAAACTGGGAGTGCAGCGGGGACAGGAAGGGACAGGAAAGGGCTCTAAAGAGCAGGATGAGACCCTCTGCATGCAGAGTCCTCCAATTGGAGGCTCCTGGTAAATAATTCACCAGGACGAGTAGCGCACCTTCCCCAGGCTCATCCATTATTCACCAGGATAAATGCGCCACCCGGTTACACTTCCTCACATCTAAATCGGCCAGAGCCATTAGGCCAGGAGGGAAACGACAGCGGGCAATTTCCACCCAGCTTTCCTGGAACCCCTGACCCCGCAGCCCTGCTGCTTCTGGAACTCAGTTGCTGCACCTGGAGCCAGGCCGAGCCCCCCCCCCCCCGCAGGAGCCAGGCCAGGCTGGCTCATGGGGAACGGCCCCACCCGACTCCAGGAGCAGAGCTGGAGGGGCGCAGCTACTCCGCTACGCCCGGGACATCTGGTGGAGCCCCCTGCTCACTGTGCTCTCACAGGGAGGAGGACCGGGTTTGTTTCAATCTAAAGGCAACAAGGTCCCTAAAAGGTGCTGCTTTATAATCACAGCACTCAGGAGACTGAGACAAGAGGATCATTGAGAGTTCAAGGCCAGCCTGAACTACACAGCAAGACTGTCTCAAAGAAAAAAAAAACCACACACACACACTGCAGAAATGCTGATAGAAACATGGTCAAAACAATAAGAAGAGGTCTCTAAACAAACATAAGTGATTAATAAATATAAGAAAATGTTCTGAGCAGTAGTAATTTAAAATTGTTAATGAGTTATTTTGCCTGTCAAATGAAGACCAAGATTTTAAAAATAACCACTCTAGTGTAGGGTATGGAGCACACCGCCCCAACTTTGGTGTGCACATTATAGCAATTCCCTTCTGGAAAGTGATTTGGTAATCGCATATCAATATCCTAAAAACCTTGGGCTCCTCGTCCTTGGAGAAAGGGCTGACTCCAGGTGTGAGGTAGAAAATGAGTCTGGGGCACGAGCAAAGACCAGCAGGGGCTCATCAAGAGCTTCAGGGCCAGCTGGAAGAGGCTCCAAGGCATTTCAGCATCCACAACGGTAAAAGCTACTTGGACTTAAAAGTACTGTACATCAAAGATTTTAAATATCCATTTAATTTTAATATCTATTTAACATTTAATTAAAATTTTAATATTTTTAATTAATATTTTTAATTGAGTTCACCAAGCCTGTGGTCCCAACCACTCAGGAGGCTGAGGCAGGATGATCTCTTGAGCCCAGGAATTCCAGATTGGCCTGGGTCACATAGCGAGATCCTAACTTAACAAACACAAATCTGGGATTTTATGATGATACTGGAAAAATAACAAAAACACATATAAAAAAAACCAAACAAACAACCTCTCACTGGTCCTCTTTGAAGGATGCCAGAGGACCTCCACATTATTTTGAAAACTGGCGAAGACCCAACATTTATTTCCCCTTTCTTCAACACTGTGTCGGGCTAATGAAACGTTACCGAGGGCAGGTTTGTCTTTGCAGAAATTCCCAGCTAATAAACTGAATTATCATCACCTACAGTCCTCTGATGAAACAGTGGGCCTGGTGCTGATTACTGATGGCTGCTAATTCCAGAGGGACAACCAGATGTTTCGCGTCCATGGGAGGAAGTGCACACGAAAAAAAAAAAAAAAACTGGATCTGCGCCTGATGGAGCCCCCACATCTCACTTTCATGCTGAAAAAGTTTAAGCTCTTTAGAATGATTTGGAAAAAGATGAAGTCAGCCTCCAACTGAGACAAAATGTGAACATGCATTCTCTGTATCTCCTTTGGCTCCCATCTGGTTACTAAACTCTGATGTAAACCAGGTGCGATACCACACACATGGGATTCCAGCACTCTGGAGGGAAGGCTGAGGCAGGAGGATCTTAAGTTTGAGCCCAGCCTGGCAACGTATAAGACCCTATCTCAAAATTTTAAAAAAACCTGAAAGGGCTGGGTAGTTCTGTGTGAAGTCCCCTAATTTCAATGCCCAGTACCACAAAAACAAAACCAAACAGAAAACCTAGTAGAGCTGCTTGATGTTTCCCAGGGTCACAACCTGGTCTTCCCCGCCAGATCCTGAGCTCCCCAAGGACCGCACCCATCTCCCATGCCCCGTGCACCACAGGAGGAGCGCAGGAAACAGCAGCTGACGTGCGGAGTTGAACAGAGCTGGATAATTTGGCCACATTATCCCTCTGTGATGTGGAATTGGTGCAGGGTCAAGGCCCAAGATGGATTCCTGGTTGGCAATTACATTAATTATCGTTATTAATTCAGCACACATTTATTTAGGGCCTCCATGTGCCAAATCCTCCCTAAAACACTGGGGATGGAAGGAGAAAAACACACAATTACTGCCTTTAAGTGTCTCAGTCTAGAGGAGGAGGCAGACGAGTAAACACATAATTACAGTAATAGCTAACACTTACTGACCCGTACTTACGTACTTATTGTGTATGCCCAGTGCTGCTCCAAACGCTTTAACCGTATTATCTTGTTAAAACTCACACCCACCCACTGCGATCCCCATCTACAGGAAAGGAGCTCAGAGAGGTAAAGCCTCTGGCTCGAAGTCACACAGCTAGTGAGTGACGAACATTAGCATCAGATCTCAGGTTGCTGTAGTCACCAGCCTGTGCTACACTATCACACGGGGTGCAAGATGCTTCTAAGTCACAGAGGGACAAGAGTCAGAGGAGAATCCCAGAAGGACCTTTCAATACAAGGTGCCTGGAGGAAAAGAGACCAAGTCGCAAGCCTGGGTTGGGGCATGGTCAGGGTTTAAAAGATGACGAGAGAGGTCACTGGTTTGGGGCAAAGGCACTGAGACACAAGCTCTCCCTGCTCAAGGGCCTGGACAAGTCCCTGGCAGCCTGAATCCTGGTTTCAAGGAGGTGGTTACGAAGGTAGAAAATGGACTGAAGAATAAGATTCTGTGTGATAATTTAAAAATAAAAAGCGCTCGGGATGTAGCTCAGTGTGAAGGTCCTGGATTCAATTCCCACTGCCACAAAAGTTTAAAAACAAACAACCTGGGCCGGGGATTTAGCTCAGTGGCTTAAGTGCCTGCCTGGCAAGCTCGAGGTCGTGAATTCGATCCCCGGTACCAAACAAAACAAAACAAAACACCAACCCTCCTCTCTGCAAAAAACAAACAAACAAACAAACAAACAAGCAAAAAACAGGCCAGAAGAAGCTGGCTATCACAGGGAGCAAGATGTGCAGTCACAAAGGCAAGGACCATAGGACAAGGCCACTCTGCTCCATTTGTCCCATCAAGCAAATCGTCACAACCAGAGATTAAAACAAGGAATAACTCCCATGCTGGTCTGAGATTAAAAGTGCATAATCACGGTGTCACAGGGTGGGCTCCTTCTGGGCCTCCAAGGAGAAGCACGTGGCTCCTTAGAACTCATGACCATACGGTTCCAGTCTCTCTGTTGTCACACAGCCACCTCCTCTCTGCTGTGTCTGTCTTGAGCTTTTTCCCCAATGATCATACTCAATTAGTCGCCTACCTTGATACCTTCACTTTAACTTGACCATCTTTGCAAAGACCCGAATTCCAAACACATTACAAAGTACCAGGATTTAGACCTTCAAAATATTTTGGAGGACCTAGCTCAACCTATAACACCTGATTTTCTGAGTTTTTCTGTTTTGCTTTTGTTGCTTTGTTTTGCTGTATAATACACCACAGGTATCTTTCTATAGCTGTTCACATGGTTCTAGCTCATTCATCTCAATCCCTGCGTATTACTTCACTGTAGCTGGCTGTAGTGGCACACATCTGTAATCCCAGCACACAGGAGGCTGAGGCAGGAGGACTGCTGTGAGCTCAAGGCCAGCCTGGGCTATACAGTGAGTTCAAATCCAGCCTAAAGTACATATTGAGACCCTGTCTCAGAAAAACCAGAAAGAAAGCAAGAGAGGGAGGGACAGAGAGAGAAGGGAGGAAGAATAGAAGGGGGGGAGTAAAGGAAGGAGGAAAAGAGGAAAAAATATGTACATGCTGTAACAGTGACTCTGGGCTCTCTGGCCCCTGGGTTGCCCATGTATTTTTTTTCTCCCCTCTTCCTTCTCAACTGGTTTCAGACTCACAGCAAAGGGGTGCTATTTACTGAACCCTTCAACAGTTTCCATTATGGTAGTTTATGTCTATGTACAGGCTGATTTTTTGGTCTTTGAGAATAATGAATGTTTCTATTAAATTTTCTTTCTTTTTTTCTTGTTTATAGTATAGCCTCTTATGCAGCAGGAGACTTAATTTGCCAGTATTTTCCACTTTTTTTTCTTTGCAGCACTGGAGATGGACCCCAGGGCCTCACACAAGCTGGGCAAGGGCTCTACTGCTGAGCTGCACCCTGGCCCCACAGGACTCTATATTAGACTTTTACATCAACATTTCTAAGTATGTGGTTTTCTTTCCTGCACTGTCAGCCAGCATTTGGGAGCAAGGTTATATCAACTTTGGGATACACACAGGATGCCATCCATCTGTTCCTTGGCTTTGTGACAACCTATACAGCATTACAGGCTCTATTTCCTCAACGTAGTTCAAAATTTCCCCTTCTGGTAGCATTTACAGATGTAATTTTGTAACTACCTTTCAATCTTTTATTATTTTCTTTTTCATGGTACTAGGCATTGAACCCTTGGGGCTCTCTACCACCTGAGCTACATCCCCAGCCCTTTTTAGTTTTTATCTTGAGAGTCCTGCTAAATTGCCCAGAGAGGACTCAAATTTGCAGTCCTCCTGCCTCAGCCTCCTAAATATGAGGATTACGAGAGTGTGTCATCAGGACCAGCTCATATTTTTTTCATTATTTTTATTGCATTGTATCTTTTCCTTGGATACTAGGAGCTCTCAACAGCATGACACGGAACAGACTAACAGTAGTGCTGGTTCTCCTCTTTAGAAACAATCCTGGGAACTTAATTCTGTGATTAAAGAATTTCCTTTCTGCATTTCTTTCATTGCTGATCTTCTCCAGTTCCTCTGTATTTCTTCACCTTTCTTGGTCACTTTCCTTTCCACATGTTGACTTTCTATCTTATTTTTGGGAAATGTACATCTTCTTGCTATTTTTTGGGGTAAAAAGCCCCAAAACACAGTACCTTGAAAAATTCACCGCCTTTTCTCACCAGGTTCTAAGGAAGAAAAGACAGGACCTGGGCAGAGCCCCAGACAATGGGGAAGAGGGAAGGGAACAGATTTGACTGCTACAAAGGGGGCAGTAATCAGAGCAGAAGTAGCATAAATGCTGTACCTTACTCTGGGTGACCCAAGTGGATGCCTCAAGACTCAACTGTCACACTTCCAGAAGCCCAGCTCAGTATAATCGCATTATTTTCATCCCACAGATGAGGAAACATAGTCAAACAAAATTAAAACCCCCCCATGGCTGGGCATGGTGGCACACGCCTGTAACCCAGCATTCAGGAGGCTGAGACAGGAGGATCGCTGCGTGTTTGAGGCCAGCCTAGACTACAAAGTGAGTTCAAGGCCAGGTCTGGAACTGTGGTCTACTAAATCCAAGAGGTTCCTGAGCAACCAGGCAACAAGAACATGCAGGACAGGATACAGAGTAAAAAGCAGCAGGAGATTGATTCAGTGTGAACTGGTGTGGAAGTGAGAACAGATCAGAGACCAGGCATTGAGCTCTTGGGCAGGCACTGGGCCACCATGTACCAGTTACCTGGAACCACCCTGGCTTACGCTGGTTGTCTCGGCAGGGAGGTGGGGATGTCTGGATGATAAATCTTCTGGTCACCCTAGCAACGCCCCACATTTGAACCATGCTTACCTGTTTTCACACTTTATCCCATGCAATTTTCCCAGCCTACTGTACAGTAGTGATTCAGGAACTTTTAAAAACCTTTAGCAAGAATCTGATGAAAGCTATAAACTCCTTTGCCACAAAAATAACATACGCATGAAACCTTGTACAGTTTTTAAAAGCCTGCATCTTTTGACAGAGCAATTCGATTTCCAGGAATTTATCTACACAGATACACAAGCACGGGCCAAAGACAGGCACGAGGACCTCTGTGCGTGGTTGTATAGAACAGGAAATCCTCGGAAAGCGCCTGATATTACCACTAGGGATGGGGTGAAATAAACTAGGGAAGGGGGACTGCAGGAGCACATGTCGATGACACTTGCTCTAGGTCTGGCTTCCCTTTAAAACATGCAGGAGCATACCCCCCCCCCCACCTACTGTGCCCCAACTCACCAAGGTCCCAGGAGAGGAAACAACACAGGCAGCCATGCGCGGGAGGAGGTTAAATCATGAATTGTAAGTGTGTGTTTTCTTTGGCCAGGGCAGTCTGGCCAAGCTCTGGGGGCTGTTGGGCAAACATTTTTCATATTTTAGTAGCTGGCCTCTGCCCAAGGCAGTCAGAAGTTAAGTAAGCTTGAATAAGTGGCGCCCATCCTCTCCCTGGCCCCGAGAATTCTTAATGAGGTTCTAAGGCAGCGGGCCTCCTGCAAACCGGCCTTAAGTATCACTCACCCTTCACTACTTTTAATGAATGCAAATGATTCAGCAACAAAACACTTAGCCTGGAGTGAAATCCGGCTCTGTGTGGCTGGTTTCCCCAACCTACTGCCAGGCTGAGGCAGGGCCCTCCTGGGTCTCAGGTGCCCATACTGGTCTGGGCAGCAGCCCCAGGGTGCAGGGCAGGAAGAGCCCAGCATGAGGGAGACACTCCCCACACACACACAACCAGGTGCGACCCTCACAACTTAGTCCCTTTTATGACTCTGGCTCCAGGGCAGAGGAAAGTGTAAGCAAGAAAACAAAAGGTATTGCTTTGATCTAAGAAAAGGGCTGGCCCCAGGCACCTCAAAGGGCCCTGTCCTTCCGGTCACTACAGGACTCAAGGGCACTTCACCATGACACGCCAACCCCTAAAACCCTAACTGCACCTGATGCCCAGCAGTCCGGTAACTCACTCAATAAAGTTCTCCTTCAGCAGCAAAAACTGAAAGCAATTTGTCAAGAGTCGAAGAGCAACTTTTAACTAATTTATTTCGGGGGGGCGGGGTTTCAGGTCGATGTGTTGCCTGGTCGGCCTGTGAACACTTCTTTAGCTTGGCCAAGGCCACAGCTTGGTCCAGAAAGGCCACTGGTAATTCAGCGGCCACCACCTTCACCCATGAGGACAGTCAGCAGCTGGCAGAAGACCCAGAGTCCACACGTACTTTTCCTGGTCACAGTTTTATAAAGGATGAATCACAGATGCCAGACTACAAGTAGGCAAAGGGTTAAACTCAGGACCCTGGAGGCATCTGCCTGGTGCCTTAGACATAAAAAGGGCTTCGGAACCTGATCCCCAAGTTCAAGGCAAGCCTGGGTGACTTTGTGAGACCCTGACTGAGAATTGTTAAAAAGGACCCAGTGCCAGTTGTGGCACGTGCCTATAATTTCAGCACTCGATAGGCTAAGACAAGAAGACTGCTGGGAGTCTGAGGCCAACCTAGGCTACATAGCGAGTACAAAGCGGGCCTGAACCAGCCTGAACTACACAGTGATAAAACAAACAAACAAAAAAACCCCAAAGAAAGCGCTGGGGATACAGCTCAGTGGTATAGCTTCAATCCCCAGTACCACAGAACAAAACTTGTTCTCAACATGAACAAACCCCTTTCTTTCTGTCTCTCATCCTTTTCTTTTGCTGCACCAGGAATCGAACTTAGGGCCTTGTGCCTGCAAGGCCAGCACTGTGCTGCTGAGCTATGCCCCCAGTATACCTCTTCCTTCTTTTGAGGCAGGGTCTCATTATATAGCCTAAACCAGCCTAACTTACCATGTAGCCCAGGCTGGCTTTGAACCTGTGATCTTCCTATCTCAGTCTTCTGAATACTGAGATTACAGGCATGCACCACTATGCCTGGTGAGATCAGATTTTTTTTTCTGGTCATGATTCCCTAAACAATGCTGTATAACAACTATTCACATTAGCATTCGTAAATTGTATAAATAGAGATAATTTAAAGCATATGAGAAGCCAGGCATGGAGCCACATACCTATAATCCAAGCACTCTACAAGGTTGAGGCAGGAGGATCACAAAGTTTGAGACCAGCTTGGGCAATTTAGCAACACAGTGAGATGTTGTCTCAAAGTTAAAAAATAAATAAATAAATAAAAGCATATGGGAAGATGTGTGCAGGTTATAGGCAAATACTATACCATGTTATTTATACTCAAACCTGGAGCCTCATATATCCTCAACAAGTGCTCTGCCACCAAGCTATACCACAGCCCCTTGTGTTACCTTATTTTTAAATTTATTTTATTTATTCATTTAGTTTTTGAGACAGAGTCTTACTATGCAGTTCAGGCTGGCACTGAACTCCCTGTGTAGCCCAGGATGGCCTCGAACTCACAGCAATCCTCCCACCAAGCTACACCACACCCTTCTGTGTCATTTTACATAAGAGACTTGTGCACCCACAGATTTTGTTACCCAGCAGGTGTCCAGAAAGTCAGTAACCCCAGGTATGAAGACAACTGTATGTTTTTCATCTGAAAGGAGCCATGGCCCTTGACCCTAACAGGGCAGACAGAACATCAGCCTCTTTGCAAAGAGAAATTTCGCGTGGCGTTTTTGAGGCCTCCAAAGATAAACCCTGGATCATCAAAAAATACTCTGGCTGTCAGGAAAACAAGTATGGAAATTCTCTACACTTTCTGATTGTTCAAAGGGCGTCATCTACAAAACCTCTGCTTGCTCAAAACACTCCTAGGAGAAGCCAAAGGAATCCAGAAGGGCACCAGCTTTGTACAGGCACTCGGTCTCCTGGGTCCTAGCCTCCAGAGTCCCCGTCTTCTGGGGAATCCTTTAATCAGCCCCTTTCCTACATCTTTCTCTTTCTATCCACCATCTAAACCCCAACCCCACTCCCAATCCATCCCACCACCCAGTGAACCCAAACTCAACCAGAGAATTTCCTGGCCTGTGGACTCCTTGTGTCCCCCAAGAGTGGGAAGGTGCCATTCAGCAAGGCTGGACAGGCACACGACAGAATGAAGGGTCCCCATTGTCTCCACATAACCGTGCTGCCCCCTCCTCTCTGCCTCTTGCCTGCCTCTCTCAGACCTGCATCCCCAGGGATTGTTACCCAATTTGCAATGGGACTGTCACCTCTCTCTGGCCTTCTCTGCACCCTGTCCTGTTAATTACTCTCCTCTTGTTGAGTACTGATTTACCTACACACACACAATCTGGGACTAGACTAAATCTCTAGTCTTCCTGGAACAGGCTGGCGTCTCTAGGTGTAGACTCTGCCGTGGAGTGTTATTTTATTCTTTTCTAACAGAAGCCTTGCTCTCTAAAGGACAGCTGTCACCACTGCTGAGTATTTCTTGCTTCTGATGACTTACAAGTGTCCCCCACTGCCCAATGTACAATTCCTAGTATGATGCTCTACACCTTCAGCATCATTTGTTCTGTATGTGCCAGCCTAAAAGGAAAACGGCTTCTTCTAAAACTTAGGGAGGATGGGAAGCTAAAACAGGCCTGTAGATGAATCACCCTCATCCCAGTTACAACTGTCTTTTATTAGGCATTCTCTAGGTCACACACCAAGTCCTCGCTACATATATAGCTTTGAAGATGCTGTTGCTTTTAAGATGCACCATTATTTACATGCACTAAAAGCAAAAACAGCACCCGTTAAACAAAGACACAATGCTATATAATTGATTATAAGCTATATCCCAACTTCAAAGATGTGAAAGTGAAAAAAAGTACTTACAGTTAAACACAGTACCAATTCTCTTAATTCTTAAAAGAACTCTTAATGGGATTGTTACTATTGCCTTCACCCAAAACAGGACACTAGCAGTTGGCCATGCTGGTGTAGACCTGTAATCCCAGCACTGTGGGAGGCTGAGACAGGGAGACTGCAAATTTGAGCCTAGTTTGGGCAACTCAAGTGAGAGCCTTCTCAAGAATAAAGCAATTTTTAAAACGGCTGGTCCTGTAACAGTGCTAGGTCCCTGGGCTGCAAAACAGGAAGGAAGGAAGGAAGGAAGGAAGGAAGGAAGGAAGGAAGGAAGGAAGGAAGGAAGGAGAAAGAAAAGGAGGGAGGAAGGGAAGAAGGGGAAGGGAGAAGAAGGGGGACAGGGAGGGAGGGGAAGGGGTAGAAACTCAGGAATTAAGTGAACTAAGGTCCCTTGGTGAGGAAGCTATGGGGCCAGAACCTAGTTCCTGAAGATTTCAGAACCTCCTTGACAGCTGGACACAATGGAGAGCGGAACAGCCAGGCCTGAGACAGCCCCTAAAAAGCAGTCTCAAACACTTGCTTGGCCCATTCTTAAAATCGGGGTCTTTTTTCAATTGCATCGCCACAGATCCTACTTCCAGAAACAACAACAAAAGGAAAACAGGTTTCCCTAGCTCCTTTCCTGCAAAACTGGCTAGAAGTAAAGGCAACCCAGCCAACTTGTTATATATAAAGCACATTTAACGAGCCTTTCAAGTCCAGGGAGTCGGAGAAGGAAGAGTTCACTAGAAACCTGATACTTTGGCAGGCAAGCCCAGAGCTCCTGGGCCCTAAACTTCAACCCCCAGGGATAAACACCATCCCCATCCCCTTTGTCTGTCAGGGGAGGTGCTTCCTGGGGGGCAGGAGCTCCGCAAAGCTTTTTATGACAGAGCCCACCTAACAACAACCCTCTACCGGAGACCTGGCAAGGGTCTTTGCACAAACCACCAACCCATAAACCTCCAATCTCTCTCCCAACCTGCTGGGGTCCCTCTCCACAAATACCTGTGACTGCCATAAATGCCCTGAAACAGCCCCGTTTACTGCCCTGCTTGCCTGCTGCTAAATGAGGGCATTTGTTTCAAATTTGCAAATACCGAAAGCAGTGGAAACCCAAGTCCACCCCTAAAATGAAATGTTCTGCATTCCTCTGGGCCTCAAGCACCACGCTTCAAAAGCTGCAGAGGGCTCTGGCTGTTTACTCACTGGTGGTGCTATTGCAAGAGGTATTTCCCTGCTCCCTGAGGCTGCTTTGATCCCAGCCGGAGGAGGAGGACAGGGTGCCACCGATCCAGGGTGGGCCCTCGAGCTCCGGCCTCCTTTCTGGGTCACCAGCAGCAGCCGTGGGGGACACACAGGAGCAAGTCGCGTGGGAAGAAGAGCCAAGCAGAGACCTGCCTAAAATTGCAACTGAGAGACAGCAGGATAGAGCAGGACAGCTCCGCTCCAGGACCATCTTCAAAAGGCCTCCAGACAAAGGTGAAGTGGGGAAGTGGAGGCATGGTGATAGCATCCAGCGTCTTATACAGAAATAAAGGGCACCTTTTCTCCCCAGCTCCAAGCAAATCTGGACACAGCGCCAAAACAGGGTGGGGTGTGGTGTTTATTAAATAAAAGCCTTTTGTTTTAAGAAGTTTCTAAAAAGGGGAAGAGGGATGAAACAGTGAGCCATCCTCCCGCAGCACAGCGCTCCCCCTAACCCTCCCAGCCCTCTGCCCCTGGAGTGGGGGAGAAGCCCAGATCACAGACCCAAAAAACTGCTGAGTTGGGCTTTCTTAGTTGATCAGCTTAACAATCAGTTTAATCTCCTAAATTAACCCAACTGGTGGAATGATTTACTCTTTGTAGCCAGAGTTACAAGACATACAGCATTTCCTTGTTTTCCTCCCTAAAAGCACAAGACAAGCTTTTCTTTGTGATTTGTTTTGTTTCCCAGTTGGCTAGGAGGGAACTCTGTGTCTCTAATGCCATCCTAGGCCATTATCCCGGAAGTACCTGTGGGTCTGAGGCACCCACTGGGAAACAGTTCCATTTTGTGTTTAGTAGATGAACTACAATGGAGTCCCAAACCGACCGCCGAAGTCTTCACTTTGCATCCCTCCAAAGCAGGACACGGGACATCAGGTTCACATGGAACCTGGGAACTTCAGAAGCAGAAGAAGTTCTGCAGAATCCCGGAGAGGTAAATGGCTTATCAGAGAGAGACAGCCCTTGCACCATACAGCCTGATGCTCCCAGATACCAGAAGCGGAGGCTTAACTCTTCTGGAGTCTCCAAAGTCATCCAAGGTCAGGAGCACCAGCTATAACCCTCGTAGGCTGAGTCAGTCTGTTGCCACCTACACGGTCTCCAGGTTTCCAGCACAGCAAGGCCAATATGCAACTCCCAGCACGCGGCACTGAGCTGGAATGTGGCAGCACATGACAAGCTCAGGCCTGCAGCGGTCCCGACCTTCCAGGAGCCCCGCGGGTAGAGGTGGTGGGGGCCCCACAAGCTGGTGAGGAAAGTCTGAGCCATGGAGATCAGGCAGTGTCCTAGTGCTCTAGACTACACAGTCCGGCTGCAACTCCTTTCAGACATGCACAAACCTCCAAATGCGCCCTGATCATCTTAACCTTGCCATAAGTAACTGAAACAAAACAGGAAAAGGAGACACGACTGACAATTTGATTTGGAATGGGGAACCCAGATCTCTCCCTGCATAAATTTTTGATATACTACATGCCTAGGAAGAGCAAAGAGGGTTATCCCACCCCTCACTCGCCAGGACCCCTCCCACTCGCAGGGTAGGGAGGGCGAGGTGAGCCTGCTTTCCCAGTGTCTCAAGCACCTCCCAGGCACATGTGTGTGAAACCCCAAGCATCTCACTGTACGCAGGACAGCTAGTGGAGGGCCCAACAGAGACTGGCATGGCACCTTGGTCTCTGCTCTATCACTTATCAGCTCTGTAGTACTGGGCAGATCTTATCTGGTGGCCTGTCTTGCTACCTCTGAGCCTTGCTGATGGGACCCATCGTGGGTGTGGGTAGAAGCCTGTTGTAAATTACAAAGCAGGGCAGGCACTGCTGTCAGTTATTACAGAGGCTCCTCCAAAGCACACCCAACCCTAAGCCTCCCTTCAGGTGATCTCCCTTCTGTGCAAAAGAAAAAGGGCTGACCAGGTACACTTGTGTGCCCTCTCATCAGAGAAACTTCCGTTTGTTCCGCCCGTAAGAACCAGGCAGGTATGGGATGCACACATGTAATCCTCCTGGGTGCTGAGATAGGAGAACTGAGTATGAGGCTGGTCTGGGCCACACAGTGAGTCTCTGTCTCAGAAAACTCCTTCCCAAACTGCTCCAAAATATACTCAAACCTTTCTACTTCCTTTTGCTCCCAGGGAATTATACCCTCACCCACAAAGCGGGTCTAAAGATACCTACCTATGGCCACGTCCTAGAGCAATGATAGTGACTTTTAGAGCTTTCAATGCTATAAAAAGCCTGCTGCTGCACACATGCCACAGGTTCCTCACCACTGCCCTCGACAATAAAACACAGCCCCTGTTCAAAGTCTCCTCAGACCCCAGGGTGAGCAGAGCCTCTGAGGTACAGCATAGACATGGCTGGAGGTGCCACACTGGGGCAGCCTCAGAGGCCACCATGGTACAGGTCCTCCAGACAGCAAAGTCCTTTGACAGTCAAGCTCTCAGCAGCCACATAAAGTCATCATGGAATGGACACTGCCATAGGCCCATCCTACCACCTCAGAGGCAGGAGAAGAGCAGAGAAGACGGCTCATCTGGAATATGACATTAGAATGGAGGTCAACAAATCATCTTGGCCCCATCAGCTGAGACACGAAGGGCCAGTAGTTCCAAGGCCCTTGTTCTAATGGGACACCCAGAGTAGCTGTATAGGTTGTACACTGTTCAAGATGCCTGAGTCACCATGTCAGTACTGAAACACAGCCCGAGCTCCAACAGCCAAAGCCCTGAGCCCGGGCACAGGGTTTCATCCATTTGGTTTCATCCATTTGGTACTAGTTCATTTGTTTTAGCACTGCTAGAGATGGAACCCAGGGCCTTGCAATGCTAAGCAAGTGCTCTATCACCAAGCTACACCCCAGTCATGTAGCTAACTGCTGGGGCCCTTGGCAGTCCCCAAAGCAGACAGGCATCCCTCACCCCATCGCCAGCCCTTCTCCCAAGAATGGACAAAAAGAGCCAGTGTGTCTCCTGGAGGAGTGGCCACATGTGCCAGCCTCACTCCTAGCAAGAGCCCCCACCCCAACCACAAAGCCCTGGCACTGAGACGTTCCACAAGTGACACAGTGAAACCCTCACAGCCATGAGTGATGAGAGAAGCCCTTCCACGTGTCCCACAGATCTCTGCCTGGGCTGTGGGAACCACAGGGATCCAGCCTCTGGCCAGAAGGACCTCAGCACAGAGACATGGTGGCTCTGAACTGGTATTGACTCCCTTGGGGGAATCAGTTTCTGGGTAGAGGCCAGGGAAGACCCACCAGGAAATGCAAAGCTGAACTGCAGTTGGAACACTGACCCTCACTAAGGAAGCTTGTGCTTTTGGGGCTGGGGGTACACGCAGCTCAGAGGTAAAGTGCTTTCCTAACATGCACAAGGGTCTGAGATCCCAGTTCAAGCCCCAGAACTGCGAAAAGAAAAGAGGAAAAGAAAAAGAAAACTGTGCTGGGCCGGGGATTTAGCTTAGTGGCTTAAGCGCCTGCCTGGCAAGCTCAAGGTCGTGAGTTCAATCCCCGGTACCAAAAAAAAAAAAAAAAAAAAAAAAAAAAAAAAAGAAAAGAAAAACTGTGCTTTTGAATGAGCAGTCTCTACAGCCTGCAGTCAAGAGGGACTCTGCTGTGTCCGTGAAAACCATTCTGGAAATTGGGAGACAAGGAGTCTAGATGGTCTCTGGGAAGGGCCCCAGGATTAGAGGGAGACCCTGCTCCCTAGAGTCCAGTGTCCTCATAAGTGAGACCCAGGGACAAGTATTACTTGGTGCTATACAAAAAGGTTAATTACCCAAATCAGGATGGTACAGCTATGTAACAACTGAATTGGAACCAGAATATGGAGAAACAGGCATCCCGGCACCACAGCTGTCTCTTCCTCTCCTGTGCATGGATGTTGTGACAGTTTTCAGACCCCTTCCAATGGCCACCGTTATGGCACTCAGAGGCGGTAACCACTGCCTATGTCTGCTTAGCAATGCTGGCTCCTTCCTTTCTGCTCTTTGAAGCACCTCTCCTATGCCCTATTTGCTCCTACATCTCAGACTTACTGTCCCACACATTCTGGAATATTCTCTGCTACTTAGCACTTTACCAAATGGTGTCTTTCACTATACTTCATCTCTCCACCGTTTCTCCCTGCTGGCTTGACCCACCCAAGATAGGTCCACCCACTATGGACACCAGGTATTTGGCACAACCTCCTCTGAGCCCCAGGACCCATGATGCCCTCTCCCCCTCCACTTCATAGACAAACCCTCCTTCCAGCAGCCTGGTGGTTCTCAAACTTGAGTGCAAAAGAATCTCCTAAGAAGGTCTTTATAAATAGAATTTCCTTTTGAAATCTGAACTATGTGGCAAGATGGGCTTTCAAAAAAAAACCTAATCTAATAAAGAAGAAGAACATAAATCTGGGCGTGGTACCGCATGCCTATAAACCCAGCTACTTGGGAGGCTGAGGCACAAGATTCTCAATTCAAGGCAACTTAGCAAGACCTTTTCTCAAAATAAAATAGAAAGGGCTGGGGATACAGCTGAGCTGTAGAGAGTCTGTGTGGCATGCACAAGGTCTGGGTTTGATCCTAGTATTAAAAAAAAAAAAAAGCAGAAAAAGGAGGAGCAGGAGCAAGAGCAGGGCAAGATGAAGAAGAAGAGACATTTTCTGGTCCTTTTCCACAACAATCTTGCCAGGCGGGCCTGCAAGAAAGGTGCAAGAAACTAAAACTGGAACTAGAACATCTAGCTATCTGCCCTCCTACTGTACTCCCCGCCACACTGTATTTTTTTTTTTTTAATGTACTGAGTCTATCCAGGGACTGGCCTGTGCTAGACAACTGCTCTGCTGCTCAGCTCCATCTCCAACCCCTTGCCATTCATTTCTGAGTAACACCTACCCACACCTTCCTAACCCATGACTCACAATCCCTACCCCAAAACCCAGACCTCGTTTCCAGAAGTTGTCTGCACACTTAAGGGAGATGAGGCTCACGAGGACCCAGCTTTCAATAGGAGCTTAGGTTCTGTGGTCACCTGGCAGGTGATGGTCCACTCACCGTGCATCCACTCAAGGGATACCTCCTCATGTCTCCACACACAGGCACACGAGACAAAGCCTGGGATCCAGATGCCTGTGCATGGGGGAGGGGCCCTCCCTGCCCAGTGCTGTCTGCACAGCGTTAAAGGGAGGAAAACAGTCCAAATGCAGAGAAGAAAAGGTAAAAAGGATGGAAACAGTGACACACTACAGAAGCCTTTCCTCCAACCACTGATCAGCCGGCCAGCGCCCATTCCAGCTCCACCAAAGTGCCAGGGGGTTTGCAGGGTGACCACAGACCCAACACAACCCGACAGGGCCCTAACCCTGGCTTTTTCAGCCTCAGAAAAAGGACCGACAGACGGTGACCAGATCAGAAATGTAAACAGGGGAAGCAACCAGTTCTGGACAAGCAGAGTTGGGCCTGCGCCAGTCACCTCAGCCCAACCCTGTGTCCCCACCTGGAGATGGCAGCAGAGCAGCATGCTACTGACGCTGGGGAGGTTGAGGCATTGCAGGCAAACGACACCCCTCCCTGCTTGCCAACCCTTTACCCCATCAGAAAAACACCAAAGACTGAGTCCCTGGCCCCCAACAGCTCTTGGCTAGAATACTGAAGAAAAAAAAAAAAAGTGAACTGGCAAACCTCCATCCCAGATGGGTCTCACAAGCTGTACTGGCTTTAAAAGAACCCACTCACACCCAGCTACACCGTATTCCAAAGCACAACACCACAACTGTCAAACCCCACAGAAATAGGCTTGCCTTGTTTTGTTTTGGTTGTTTCTGTTTGTTTGTTTGTTTGTTTGTGGGAGTTTATTTTTTTTGTGAGTGTGTATGTGTGTGTGTTTGAGATAGGGTCTTGCTTTGTGGTTCAGGCTGACCTCAGACTCACAGCATCCTCCTGCCTCAGCCTCTCAGATGCTGGGATTACAGGAGTGTACTACCACACCCAGCTCAACATGCCTCCCTTTAAAAACCAGATATATTCCTTGTGAAAAGTTACCCTCTGGCCAAACACAGACATTTTCTCTATGGTTTTCTTTATAAAACGGAGCCATATGTTCCTCTTGGAAAAGCTTGGGCTCCAAGAGGAACTAAACATCACAGCGAATGCAGCCAGTCTCCCGGAGTCACATGTGTAGTGCACAAACAAGTTTCTTGACAAAAATTTAATTCAAAATATACCCAAAGTGAGGTCATTTTAAAATATACATAACACATCAAAAAGTGTTCAAGCCAAAAAAAGTTATTTAAAGGAAATCTTAAACTGGGCATGTTGGTGCACTCTTATAATCCCAGCACTCTGAAGACTGAGGCAGAAGGATCTCTGAGACTAAGGCCAGCCAGAACTACATACACAGCAAGACCTGTCTCAAAATAAAACAAAACAAAACAAAACAAGTAAATAAAAGAAATCTTTAAAATACTGTGCAGCCAGACTGACACTGCTGCCACAGGAAAGCCCTATGCCATGAGTTTGTAAGGAAGGATGCCTAGACCAGGGACCTGCAGAGCTTTGGGTACAGTCTCCTGGAGACCTTGTTAACAAACGGACCGCTGCTGTGATCCGTGTTCTCACACTTGATTGAGTAGCAAAATTAGAAAATCTCAGGCCCCAAACAGTTTACTGCAGAAAGAACCAAAACACTAGTGTTTTAGCTACAAACTTTGAAGACAAGTCAACTTCACACACAGTGGTGCCTACAGGGAAGCTCTGACATCTCAAAATCAAAAAAAGCCACCAAGAATGGACAGCCCAGAAACAGAGGGGGAGGGTCTGAGCCTCACACTCTGTCGTGATAGTAAGGCCACCAGAAAATAAATCAGAAGGCCCCGCCCCAAGGAATCTGGACAGGGTACAAAAGACTCCATATGCAGGCCAGGTGTGATGTGGCACAGAAGCCTGTAATCCTGACACCTGGAAGCTGAGGCTAAAGGATCAAGAGCTCAAAGCCAGCCTGGGCAAAAGCCAGAGTGTCCCACACAGCAAGACCCTGTCTCAACAAACAAACAAAAGACTCCATATGCCTAGGACACAAAGGGGGCGTTTAACTTTGCCCTTGATTACTCTGCTCTATCCCCAAAGGTTCATGTCCCCTCTTCATTTCGAACCTAGACTAAGACCCATTGTTTATTTGTTTTGGGGTTTTTCTGGGGACTGGGCATCGAACTCAGGACCTCTTGCTTGCCAGGCAGGTGCTGTGACACTGAGCTAAATCCCTGACAGACCCATTATGAATTGTCTAGGGAAAGGTCCATCTGCAACAAAATATGGACAGTGTCCTAAGAATCCAGAAGCCCTACATGTGTCTGGTTTGTGGCTGGAGAGAGAGGACAGCTTCCAGGGTGAACAAAAGTGGGGAGGGAGCCTAGGTTACATGCCCAGAGGCACCCAATAGGGCTCCAAAAAGTTAGCACCTTACAAGGGAAACAAACCAAAAAGGTCAACATGTGCCCAGGCCACAGGGCCTGCCAATTCAGGCTGGCTTAGCCAAGTAAAAGTCCACCACCAGGAGCCAGGGATTTAGCTTAGTGGCATAAGCACCTGCCTTTCCAAGCACATGGTCCTGAGTTCGATCCCCAATGCTAAACAAAAAAGAAAAGAAATGTGTAGATTTGCCCCAAATATTAACTAAAAGAACTTAAAAAAAAAAAAAGAAAGAAAGAAAGAAGTCCACCACCAGCTGCAGCACAGAAGGGCCAGTCTTACTACATCCTCTGGAAGGCATGTGAGTGTGTCACCCTGCCGATCACCAATAAAAGCAAATCTCCCACCTGAATTACAGTCTGCTGAGCTTTGGAAAACTGGGACAGCACATCCCAGAATGTGTCAACTCAATTTCCCAAAGAAACAAGAACCCACAGAGGGGGACGGGAGCAGGGATGTGCAGTGACCACAGCTAATCATGCTAGGTTGGCATTAAGAATGCCAGGTCTCAGAGCCAGGGATATAGCTCTGTAGCACAAGCGCCTGCCTGGCAAGCCTCAGGTCCTGAGTTCAATCCCTGGAACCCTCCTCTGTCAAGAAAAAAGAATGCTAGGTTTCAAAAATCAAGCCTTCTCCTATATCACCATATTTATCACATCAGAGAGCTCCAAGTTTGGAAAGTAACTCAGTCATTTACAGTATAATTACCCAAATTTCAAAATGGCCCAATCCACAAACTTGGCCAGTCTAGATCCCTAAGTCCCTAACTGCAGCTTTACTAACAGTGAGATCTAACTATAATTCCAGTTAGTCACATGGTTAAACAATGAGATGGAAAAATCTACACTGATTCATTAAAATATCGTCACCCCTTGAAGTCATCCATGTGGGGTGGACAGAGATCCGGGATTTCACTGCAAGACAGCAGGCGCCTCAGCCTCATCTGAAAGTGTTTACAGCACAAGGACAGGTTCCGCAGTGAAGCACATTTGGTGGGACTGATTTAAGGCTCTCATTAAAGTGTTCCTTTGTTGAGCACAAGACAACCTCTGCTCCCAGAGGAGATTCCAGACCTCCTGTCCCATTCCCTCAGCCTGTCTGATTTTTCCCCTTGCAGCCCACCAGCATCCATCGCGGGATTAACATCGATTAACATCACAGGCATCTTCTCATGGAAGGAATCCGGCATCTGTTGAACAAGTCTCCACCAAAATCTCCCCTGAACTTCACAACTTCAAGCAGCAGCAGCCAAGCAGCTCTATCTATCTAGAGGGTTAGGAAGAACCACACACCAGAACCCATCCAGGTTCTGGGGTGACCCAGGAAGCCTGTGAGCTCAGCTGCTCACCCACACATGGCTGAGCCAGACTCCCAATCCTGGCTGTGCCAAGAAAAAAAAAAAAAAAAAAACCACTTCCATACTTCCTCTGGAAGCAGATGTGGACTGTGCCATGAGCCGTAAGCAACCACACGCACATCTCAAAAAACACAAGGCCACTCCAGAAACATCTCCTGCGAATCCTGAAGTTTCTTTCCTAGTTATATTCTCTTCTGCTTTCCAACTAGAAGGTAAGAGATGTTGGTTCTACCTACCAGCCCAGGAACCCTTCCACAGCTGGCAGGCCAGAAAGAAGTCAGAAAAGCAGTACTCTAGTCCTCCCCTCTTCAAAGGACACTACCACTCTTCAAAAGACTGGTCCCCTCCGTAGAGGTTCCCAAGACAGAGCTGCTTCATGGACCCCCACTGGAAGACTTCACCACTGGGAAAATGAGAGGTAGAATTTCTAGTCCAGGCTTTGGGGAGCTTGGCGACTTCCTGCATAGCACCTCACTCCTCATTAGTGACTCTCAGGTGTGACTGACACCCCGCTCCGCCAGGAGGGGTAAATGGGGGTGAGGTTGGGTGAGGGTGTCCAGTCGGGCCCCAGATGAGAGCCACACCCTGGTCGAGAACCAGAGGCCCCATGGAGCCCTGGATGGGCCCTTCTCCCCTTTCTGCCCCAGGAAGGCAGGTTTCCTCTTCTCCCCGACACAGGATGGAAATCCTGGAAGGCACAGGGAACCCCGTCCGCACCTTGGCAGGCCGGCCATGCCCGATTTTGGCAGCGGCCCTTCCATATTAGTCACCGCGACAGCCTGGGACCTCCGCTCCCCAGATTCCACTCCTGGCATCGACAAGGCTGAGGGCTGGGGCAGCTCCTCATTCTTCCCTCCTCCGCCCTCGCCGGCGGGGCCATCTGGGGTCCCAGCTCTGCCCAGGACCTCGAGGGAGGGAACCCGGACGCGGCCCCTCACCTACACTGAGCCTGCGTGGCACTCCGTGTCCCTACCGCGGCCACCCAAATGCACCCCAATAGGGGGTCCTTTCTACCCTCACAGAAACTCCCCAGCAGGGCCAGAAGCCCACAACTCCAGTGGCTCCAGCGGCTCCAAGCGAACTCTCAGGCCGGGCAGAGCTGGGCCAGGCCAACTCCAGAGCTGGCGATGCGCGCCCGAGGGACCCGACCGAGCCCGGGCACCCCACCGGCCCCGATGCCCGGCCCCGCGCCTTCCCCAGGACCCTGCGCCCCCCGCCCCGGGTTCTGCCGCCGCGACCGACTCCCCGGCACACTCACCGCCCAGCACCGAGAGCAACAGGACGCCGAGCAGGGGCAGCCTGGCCGCGGGTCCCATCGCGTCGGTTGGGCACGGCGGGGGCGCACGGCTGGCGCGCGCTCTTCACTCTGCGGCCGCCCCGGAGGCTGTGCACGACCGACCGCGCCGAGCCAAGGCGCCCAGACCCCGAGCCCAAGCCGGAGCCGGAGCCGGAGCCGGAGCCCGAGCGGGAGCCAGAGCCGGAGTCAGAGTCGCGCGCGCCCAGCACCTCAGAGTCCTCGCGCGCCGCCGCGGCAGCCAACGCCAGGCCCCGCCCCCCGACGCCCCCTCCCCGCCGCGACCGCACGGCGCCCCGCCCCCCGACGCCCCCTACCCGGCGTGGCGGGGAGGAGCTCGCGGCTGGGGGAGGGGTCTACTGGGACCGAAGGAGGCGGGCCCGGGAGCGGACTTGCTCCCTGTGCGCCCGTCGCCTCGTCTGCAACCAGTGACTCTTGGGGTTCCAGGGCCGCTGGGGTGTGTGGTCAGTTCTAGACCTACCTGGAGGCTGTGACCCACGGTCTTACCAGAATTCTCTAAGTGGGGAGAAAGAACTCAAAATCCTGAGGGAGACCTGGACCAGCAGGGTGTTTTTTCCTATCCCCAAATAGGGTCACCTGGAGCTACTGTGGAGGCCCAGAACAGATGCACCGGTGGGGAGGAGGGCATGGCTGGAGTTGGCCTCGGTTTGAGACCAATCTGAAGAACAAGGTAGAAACTTACAGCGCTCAGAACACCAAGCCGAAGGCTGCTTAACAGGCGAATTCAGCCCAAGCCCATCTCCAGGCGTCTGGGCTGTGGCAAGGAACAGCCAGGTCTCCAGCTGCAGGAGGCCCAGCACAGCCTAAGTTCCAGGCACCCTCCACCCCCACCTCCACCACCCCCACATTCTTTCTTTGTTGTGAAAGCAGCGAGGGGTGTAGGAGGCCGGTCAGGAGGAGTCAAGCCTTGAAGATGGGCCCCAGCTGCTGCTCAGGCCTCCAGGATACACATAGGGGATGGATAGGCCCTGTCCCCCCTCCCCCGCCCCGCCAACCCCCCGCTGGAGAGGGGCCCCCAGGCCTGGTAGACCTCCTTCCCCTAGCAGCTGAGGGAGGAGGGGCAGCCATAGAGGGCCTCACAGGCAGAAGTAGCACCACGACTCCAGGGTCCTGCCACATGGCCACCACATGTCCCTGACAACTCAGCCCACAGCACCTTCTCTCCGGGTTGTGGGCCTCCTTCCCCAACACCCAGACGCCTCCTCCAGGCCCCACTGGGAGGAAACTGAGAGGAATGAGGAGAGACCCCTCCTGTTAGCCTGTCTGTCATAGCATCTCCCCCTTTTTTGAGACAGTGTCTCACTGTGTAGTTGAGGCTGATCTTGAACTCAAAATGATCCTCCTGCCTCAGCCTCCCAAGTGCTGGGATTACAGGCATGCACCACCACCACACCTAGCACCCCTAGTGGTTCTGAGAAGGGCTCTGATATAACCCTTCCTGGAAACCTCTCAAATTAGGACTCACCAGCAGAAAGGTTACCTGATTCTTTTATTTAAGAAATGTGAAATACGTGGACATCAAGTGAGACAGCCAAGGGGAGAGGGAAGAGGTGGGGTGGGGAACAGGAAGGCCAAAAGGAGGTGGCATGGCTGGCCGCAAACCCTCCTGTAGCAAGGCCAGTGGCAGGCTGCATCTTGCTCACGGGGGGGGGAGACCTCTGAGTGAGCTACTATAGGACCCCAGGGTGGGGTGTCCTAAAAGTCCTTCCTAAGGGGGTCCTGAGGAGGGGCTGAGACCCTGCAGGCAGTAGCAGGCTTCGGGTCACTGTCCCACCCTGGAGTGGGCACTCCGAGCAATGGGAATGCTGTAGGGGCTGTGAGGGCACTAGGTGGATGTCAGCTGCTTGAAGAAAGATCCATGGTGCTGGCACTGAGGCCCCGAGATACCTGAAAGAGACACCATCATCCATCACACCATGGGCCCTCAGCCTCCTGAAGTCCACCCACCCCAGGCTGCCACCCATCTCTGGGACTAGGATTGCACCTACAGCCTCAACCCCCAATGTCAGGGCCCTGGCCAACCCCTTCCAGAGTTCCCAGAAGTCCAGGACTTGGTGAAGGAAAAACTATCAGGAAGAGGCACACAAATACTGGCATATACGCTCAATGACAAGTGGTCATTTGCCACTAAAGTGACCTGTCTTTTCCAATGAGGGTTACTTTTTCCCTTCTCATTGACTACTAAATTTTCCAAGGGGAGGAATATAGTAGCTGCAGGAGAAAGAACAATTAGCATCTCCAAATCATTTTTTATTTTTTTGGTACCAGTGATCGAACTCGCAACTTGGCACTTGCCAAGCAGGCACTTATGCCACTGAGCTAAATCCCAGGCCCCTCCAAATCATTCTTTTTTTTTTTTTTAAATCGGTACCAGGGATCGAACTCACGACCGCTTGCTTGCAAGGCAGACACTTATGCCGCTGAGCTAAATCCCCAGCCCGCTCCAAATCATTCTCGAATTCTGGTTTGGTTTTTTTGGTACCGAGGATCAAACTCACAACCTCGCGCTTGTCAGGCAGGCGCTTAAGCCACTGAACTAAATCCCCGGCCCTGGTTTGGTTTTTTGAGATAGGGTCTCACTGTGTAGTCTAACCTGGCCTTGAACTCGTGGTGACTCCCTTGCCTCAGCCTCTCACATGCTGGAATTATAGACATGTGCCACCACACCATTCATTCTTGAATGATTCATACCTCCAAAAGTACCAGTTTGGAGAACATTGATTCCTATTTTCCTCCTGGTTTAACTTCCTTGTTACTGTGTCCGGCCTGAAGGTGACCCTTGGTGGTCACCCCCTACCACCATCAGCAGTCTGCCTGGCTCATCCTTATTGCCGGCCCCTCCCTCTTCTCTGACTCCCATGGGCTGGGCCCAGACTCTCACCTGAAGGGGTGCAGCGCTGGGTTGGTTCAGGTAGTTCAAGGAGGCCGCCCGCTTCATGTTGCTGCTACAATAGAGAAGGAAGAACTGAGCCCCACTCTTTGTCCCAAGTGGTCCTGGCACCATGGGCCCTTCGGTACTGCTACACAGGGTCAGATCACTGCCTCCCAATTTCTCTGGTACCCATGAACTCTTTTTTGGGGGGGAACTAGGAATTGAACTCAAGACTTTGTGCTTGCCAGGCAGTTGCTCCTGCCACTGAAGTAAACCCCTGGCCCTGTACCCATGAACTCTTATCTGCATCAGGCACCAGCATCTCCCACTGGGATGGACCCTTCCTCGCCACCATGGTGGTCATTCTGCCCAGGTTCTCTCTCCATGACCAGCCCTCTGGCTTCTCCCATGAATCTCTCCAGAGTTCAGGGCCAGGTGGAGCTGTATCTCAATCCACTGTGTACCTGGAGGGCCGAGGCTCAGTTCCCTGGAGCTTCCGCACCAGGAGCTCACTGCTTCTGCGGAGTACATCTCGAATCTTGCCCAGAGAGCCGCTCCTCTGCAGGGTCCCACTGCCATCCTGGCAGACAGAGACAGGCAACAGAAGCCAAAAGGATCCCACACAGATTGGCTTCTAAGCCTACTCCTGACATTTATCCTGCACAAGTCCCATACTTGTGATTGAAAATGAGAGCCCTGCTATGATGTACACCTGGAATCCCAGCTACTCAGGAGGCCAAGACAGGAAGATCTCAAGTTTGAGACCCTTTCTCAAAATTTAAAAAGGGAGGCCTTGAGATGTATGTAGCTCAGTGTAAGGCCCTGGGTTTAATCCTTAATACAGAAACACACATATACACACAAAAATTCCCATGTGGTGGTGCATACCTGTAATCCTAGCACCCAGAAAGCTGAGGTAAGAGGATCACTGTGAGATAAGCAATCTGTGCTACACAGTGAGTTCAAAGCCAGCCTGGACTGTATACTGAGACCCTATCTCAAAAAAACCAACAACCCCCCAAAATAAAAGAAGAAAAGGAAAAGAAAAGAATCCCCTTAGCAAAAGTTGGCTGCTAGAAACAGGCCAGAAGGAAAAGCTAACTGGATGGGGCCACAGGTCCTTGTGCCCCACATGTCCTAAAAAGCAGGCTCCGTGTGTCCACCATCAGCAGAAACAGCAGGAGAGACCAGGACGCAGGGCCACACTTACCCCTGACCACTCCACAGCCACAGAAGCCTCTTCACCTCCTTCAAATTTCACGCTGTCCCCAGGGCCCTCGTGGGACATCCTTTTGCCATCACCATCCCCAAGCAACTCTGCCACCTTGGTCTGGCTGATAGGGTCGGTGCCCTGGAAGGAAGACAAAGAAGCTAGGAATTCTGCTCTCTAGGTCCTCAGCATGAGACTTCTACTCTTTCTCCTCTAGTGGCTACAAGAAAAATGCCTTTGGGCTGGGGATTTAGCTCAGTGGCCTAAGCGTCTGCCTGGCAAGTGCAAGGTCTTGAGTTCGATCCCCAGTACCAAAAAAAAAAAAAAAAAAAAGAAAAACACCTTCCCTTTTGCAATGTTCAGCCCACAGGATAGGACAGGAGCACGTGCCACCTGGTCTGTTTGCAGCGCATTCTCTAGAGAGGCATGTGTATCTCTAGCCACGGCCCACACAGAATTGACTTCATGACCAGCTTCATGGGTGGAGACCCAGTATTTTCGAACCTGGCTTAGGGCTCCCCTCAGCATCATCCCTGGCCCCCACACTGCCCATGTACCTCCATGCAAAGGGAAGGTTCCCATCCCAACTTGACTCTCGTTTATGGAGGGGATCTTGAACTTGGTATCCTAACCCCAAAAGGTAGGTTGGGAGTAGGAACATGCTTACAGCAACCAGTTACAAGGTTGCCTGGCCTTTCCTTTCTTCCTCATCAAACTCTCTCCCCCAATCTCAGGACACTCACAAGGAGCCATGGCCATCCTGTCCCCAGGACCCTTCCTGCATCTCCTTCCCCAGGAGCCTCTGACCTGTTTCCGGGAACGCAGGAGGCACTCCTCCAGGGTCTCTGCTGCCTCCAGTTTTCCTTGGCGCCTGTACAGAGCTCCAAGGTTTCTCAGAGTGGCGTGCACTGTGGGGCTGCCGCAGTAAGATCAGGAAACGGAGAACAGGTTCAGAGAAGGAAACAGGAGAGAGGGAGCAGGCTGAGGCCCAGGTCAAAGGGAGGCTGGATCAAGGCCTGGATGAGTGTTTTCCGGGCTCAGAGCTCACCTGCTCACTTTGCAGGCCTTGTACCAGCCTCCGTACTCAGCATAAGGTGTGCCGCCCTCACGGTGCCGGCTCTGCATGGAGGGGGAGCTCAGGGTGAGTGGAGAGAGGTGTTGGGGACCCCTTGTATCAGGACTGGGTGGGGAGGTGAGTGCTGGACTAAGGCAGGGGCACAACAGAGGCTGTGCTTCCCATGGGGCTCCCACTCACCCTGCTCATTTCCTCCCGCTCCTCTGCATGCATCCAGATGGGCTTGTGGTCATCTGGGGATGAGACACAGGGTAGGGAGCTGCTTGGTATGGGGGATCCAGGATCCTGAGGAGGGCAAGCTCCTTAGGAAATGCTCCCACACTTACCATCCACAGACCCAAACTCCTGCACATGTGCGCGGGTCAGGATGTCCTTGTACAGGGTCTCGGCCTCGGCATACTTGCCCTGCTTCAGGTAACAGGATGCCTGCAGACAGAGGATGCATGGAGCGGACAGGTCTTAGCCAGTTTCAGGGAGCTCTGCTTCCCTGGACCCCACTCACAGATCCCTTTTCAGCTGCAGGGTTAATGTCCTCCTCCCCCCACTCCCAGGATGCTACACAACTTCTGCTGCTGGAAGGAGATCCCTCCTCCCAAAGCAGTGGGAGACAGGCGCCATGGTGAAGAAAGGAGTGGACTAAATTCAGTCCATCAGGCTCTCCACCCCAAGGACCAGGTGGCCTTTCACTTCTCCTCTTTCTACCCCTTGCTCCTTCTTAACCCTTACCAGGTTGTTCTTGGTCCGAGCCACATTTGGGTTGTCTGGCCCCAGCTGCCCCTCATAGATGGCCAGTGCCCGCTGGTAATAGCGTTCCACTGCCTCATACTTGCCCTGGTTTTGGCATAACAGGGCCAAGTTGTTTAACTGCTTTGCCACATCTGGGTGGTCAGCGCCCAGGACCTGAGAAGGAGCAAAAGAACAGATACATGTTATGATTGTGTGTGGGGTGCACACACGTGCGCACACATGTACACACATGGGGAGCAGAAATACCAGAACCAGGAAGGGATGAGGGGTCTGAGAGACAGCAGGGAGGGGCAAAGGCAGGTCAAGGGTGAGGCATGGAGGATGACTGCAGGGATGGGGAAGACGCAAGGAACACAGATACCTTCTCTCGAATCTCCAGTGCTCGCTGGCACAGCGGCTCTGCCTCCTTGTATTTGCCCCTTTTGCCATACAGCACAGCCAGATTGTTGAGTGTGGCCGCCACCTACCGAAGAAAGGAGACTTGTCACCTACCGAAGAAAGGAGACTTGTCCCCATCAGACACTGCTACAGTGAGGGACCTCGGAGAATCCTGAGCCCTGGACTCTGATACCCTGACCATGAGCGTGGTGTCGCCCTCTGGGGGATTTTTAGAGACTTTGAAAGGTTTGGTTTTGGTTGCCATAAAGACAGAAAGTTGGTGCTAGGGGGGGTGAGAACACTACAGCTGTTCTTTCTGCATGTGTGGAATGGCTCGGCTCTGCCAACTTTGGGACAACCTGCCAGACATTCAGATACCTAAGCTTCGCTGCCTGGAGGAAGATCAAGGTAGAAGCTATGTTTCCTGGGTTACAGCTTCGCTCCTTAGCACAGGTCCTGTCCCAAGGAATAATGTTCCTACAGGAAGCTCATTTTCTTGCTTTATTTGTTGTTGTTTTGTTTTGTTTTTTTTTGGCACAGGGTCTCACTACAGTCCAGGCTGGCCTTGAACACACTCTGTAGCCAAGTTAGCTTTGAACTTGCCCTCAGCCTCCTGAGTGCTGGGACTATAAATGTGCCCAAAGCTCACTGTCTTTTCCTTTCTTGGAAGTTCATTTTCTTTTTTTTTTTTTTTTTGGTACCGGGGATCGAACTCACGGCCTCACGCTTGCCAGGCAGGCGCTTATGCCGCTGAGCTAAATCCCCAGCCCCAGAAGTTCATTTTCAAAAGATGTTATTTTTCTTGACATGGAATTCCTACCTAAGGTGGTGGTGGTTGTTGTTATTATTATCATTATTTGGTCTTTTTTGAGATAGGGTTTCACTATGCAGTTCAGGCTGGCTTTGAACAAACTTTGTAGCCCAGACTGGCCTCAAACACGCAGCGATCCTTTTGCCTCAGCCTCCCAAGTGCTGGGGTTACAGGCGTGGGCCATCACACCCAGCCCTTTTTCTCTTATACACAAATGAACCTGGTCTGTGATTTTTTACTGTAACCCTGGAGTTTAATTGGGTGCACAACCAATTGCTCCTTCTTGACTTAGACTTCTTATGTGGATGGCTTACTGGGTTTACTTCTTTTAAATTTGGAGTAGTTTGTTGTATAGCAGACTACTTTGTTATTCTTTTAGAACAGCTGTCCTCAATACAGCTACTACTGTGTTTTTATATTATTATGATATATTTGATCACATATATTATAAACTACTTTCGTGTTTTTCCTTCATATTAGTAAGAGTGTTATGCTAATATTTGTGGAATCAGGTATGTTGACAGAATACACTGTCTATGAATTAAATTTCAGGAAAATACTGATCTGAAAAAGCATCACTGAGTCTCAGAGAATTGAGACCTATTCGGCTCACTGGACAGCAGGGTCCAGTGAGTTCTAAACTGGGCACAGTGGTACACACATGTAATCCCAGGACTCAGGAGGCTGAGGCAGGAGGATCACAAGTTCGAAGCCATCCTAGGCTACATAGTAAGACCTTATCTCAAAAAAGTAAATAAATAAATAAAAGGCATTCTCGTGCCTCCTTCCTAAGTACCCCTAGTGACAGGGACTGACAGCAGTAGACAGAGTTACTAAGAGAAGTCGAAAGAGCTATGTGGGGATGGGGAGAGGCCAGAAATACTGACAGCAGGGTGGTCCCGGCCCAGTGTGCTCTCCCGGATACTGAGGGCATCATTCAGCAAGTGGGCAGCTTCCTTGTACTTATTTTGGTCCCTGGAAGAGAACAAAAGGGACAGGAATTACCCTGAATTCTGCACCCAGCTTGTCTCCTTCCCTAACTCCCACTGGGAGGACTGAGGTCCACTGAAAGATTGGACACCTGCTGGAGAGTGGAAGCCTGTGTCGGCAGTGAGAGGATATTGTGGACACTTAGCCAGCAGACTGTGGAACACTGCATTCCCAAGAACACAAGTGAGTCAAAGGAAGCAGCAGGCAGAAGCTGAGGGACAGAGATACTCTCCAGGAGAGGAAAAGCAGACAGCCTGCAAGATGAGCATTCTCTGGGGCCAAGCTCGGGTATGGAAGAAAGGAGCATGTGGTACATGAGCAGGCACTCCAGTGGGGTGGCCTTGGGAGACAGAACCTAGCAGAGGAACGTGGGAGCCAGAGGAGACCACAGTGGGAACAGGGGTACTCTGCCAACAGACAGGGCAATACTCACCGATACACCAAAGCCAAGATGTTGAGCATGGTGGCGACGTCAGGGTGGCCGCGGCCAGATGTGCGCTCCAGGTCCTCAAGTGCCTGCTTGCAGAGTGGCACTGCCACCTCATAGCGCCCCTGGGCTGCATACTGGATCACCAGGTTGTGCAGCGTCCGTAGCCGCGCGGGAATCTCATAGCCACCCTGCTGGGCTGCTGCAGCACTCTGGCCACGGGACACTAAAGCAGCCCACAGAGGGGACAGAAGACAGCCTCAGGGGACTCCTGCCCTCTTCATGGCCACCTGGCCCCCCATAGCCCAATCCATGTCCAGCTGACACTCTCACCAAGCCCTCAAAGAAGCACCTTCTCCACTGTAATCTTTTTTTTTTTTTTTTCTTTTTGTACCAGGGATCGAACTCATGACCTTGACTTGCCAAGCAGGTGCTGTGCTGCTGAGCTGTATCCCCAGCTCTCCAATACTTTTTTGTTGTTGTTCTTTTTTGTTTTTGAGGGGTTTATTGAGACAAGATCTAGCTTTGTAGTTTAGACTTTCTTGACCTCACTGTGTAGCCAAGGCTGGCCTCTAACTCATGCCAATCCTTCTGCCTCAGCCTCCCAAGTGCTGGGATTACAAGCGTACACGACCATGCTCAGCAAGACCTTTATCATTTTCATATGCTCTTCCAGTGCCTGACACATATTAAGAAATGTTGAGGAGAAAGGGTGATGCCAGAGAATCAAAGCAAGAGACTGGTCCCTTCCCCATCTCCACAGGAAATGGACAGTGAGCTACACAGTGAGATCTCCTGCTGCCCCTCTCTATCCTCCAACTCCAAGGCAGACTCACAGCCATTGCTGGGGTCTTCTTCCTCCTCGTTGGGGAAGAGGTCATCCAGGGAGTCCTTGGTGCCATCACCTTCCTTGTCCTCCTAGAAGGGAAGGAGCAGGATGTCAGGTACCAGTGGATTCTTTAGGGCTGCCTCTGAGCCACAAAATTACTGACACATGGGAAAAGACCCTTGTTCCTGTCTCTGCTCCTGGGAAAGGCCACATCTGGCCCAGCAAAGCTCTGGCCTCTCTTGTTTATAAAAGCCAGAGACACTTGGACAGGATTTTTTTTTTCCTTTTTTTGTAGTTCAGGCTGGCCTCCAAAACACAGGCATCCTCCTGCCTCAATATCCTGAGTGCTGGGATTAAAAATGTGTGCTACCACACTTAGCCTGGAAAGGACTATCTTTTCCTTCACACTCAGAAAATTCCCTTCCTTACCAGCCTCACTGTCCAGCCTACTCCTCCTCCGAGTCCTCCTGCAATTAAAGCCCCATGCTGATCCTGTGTGTTTACTCTGATTATACGTCTGTCCTGAGGTATGGAGCATGTCTGATCTTCCTGACATGTACCCAAAGTGTCCAGATCAGCCTCATGCCTGTCATCAGCCCCTGCCTACACTGTACTCAATTGCAGCATTCTCCGTGTACCCTATTCCACCCTAGAAAAATGTACTTTTCCCAGTAGGAATTCGACCTCATACAAAGGCTTCCAATCTCCCACCAGCCTCACTGCTGTGTGCCATGCTAATCACTTGGGTACTCTCCCTGCCCCAGACCAGCTCTACAGCCTAGACTCTTTCCTCATCTTGGGAAGTGTCTCCTCGCCTCTATCATACATAAGCTCCAAATGCAGGGATTACAGGTATCCACCAGCACACCTGGCTACTTTCACAGTTCTTTGCATCGTCTCTGCACATTTCTTTCACTGAACAAGGCACAGAGAGACAGGCGTCATCATAAAAACCTGCTCAATGAGGGTTGAATTTCACTCACTTTGACAGCAAATGTCAAGAAGGTCTTATGCGACTTGAGCTATGCTTTCTCTGACTGTAGGACTCAGGATTGGAGATTGCATTGTCCAGTGCTTTGCACTCTCCCCTCACAAACCTATGACCACTAGAAAAATCATTGGCTTCCCATTCACCAATGCAGTGCAGTGCCTAGCATACCTTAAATGTTGGCTGAATGAGTGAAGACTGCTTTCTCCCTTGCTGTCACCTGGAGTTGGTGCCAGGATTGGAAAGAGAACTCTCCCAGGTATAGACCAGTTGGGCATTATTGCTGACCCCTGAGGATGAGAGGCAACTGCCTCGATCATGGGCCCAGCTGTCCAGCCCACGCCTGCTCACCGTGGCATGCCCATCCTCGTCATACTGCCGCAGCTGACCCAGGAACTCCAGGTGCTTCTTTTCCTCCTCCAGCTGGGCCACAGCCTGTTCGCTGCGCTGCAGCCGCTGCTGGGTGCCCGCCAGCTCATCCCGGAGCCACTGGTTCTCCTGGCACAGTCGCCGCACCTGAGCCCGCAGCTTCTGTTTCTCTGACTCCACTGTACTGAGATGGCTGGCGAGGGCCAGCATCACCTAGGTGGGCACAGCCTATGAGCTTGGGGTTCCAGATGCAGTGTACAGGGACAGGGAGGAGGGAAGCCTCCTGGAAGGGGGCCAGTCTGGCAGGGCACAGCAGAGCCAGTGGGCACCAGCTCTACCTTCCAAATACACCCCAAACCCAACTTCCCTCCCTCTGTCATGAGCCTTGGCCAGGTCACGAGTTCCCATCTGAATAACCGTAACAGCCTCCCACATGGCCTCTCTGTTCTGTCTAAATTCCCCTAGAGTCTACTTTCAGCATGGCAGCCAGATGACAGCAAGAGAGATGACATTGCTCCTCAAAACATTCCAACTGTTTTCCTCTCTCTCAAAGTAAAACCAAAGTTCCTCTGATGACCTGCCAAGTTCCACATCATCTGTCCCCTCTCCCAACCCCCCTACACCTCTGACTTGATTTTCTGTGTTCCCTCTCATTCATTCTACTGCAGTCACACCAGTGTCTTGATGTCCAGGTCTTGGTACTTGCTATTTTCCCTCCCTGCTTAGATACAGTTTCCCTACTTACTGCATGGAGCACTCGCTCACCTTCAAATATCACCTTTTTAATGCTCTTCTTTGCATTTATTTAATTTTTGGTATCAGCAATGGAATCAGGGTCTTATGCATGGTTTACCACTCAACTACAAACCCCAGTCCTTTTTATTTTTTATGTTGAGACATTAGTCTACATTGCCCAGGCAGGCCTTGAACTTATGATCTTCCTGCTTCAGTTTTCCAGGTAGCAGGGATTGTAGGTATGTGATTTTCAATCTGGCATGTGAATCATGTACTTATTTGTGTAGTGTCTGTCTCTCCCGGCTAGAATATCACTCTTTGCATGGCAAAGAGTTTAATTACTGTATTTGCTGATGTTTCCCTAGTACTCAGAGAAGTTCCTGGCACATAATAGGCTTAACAGACATTTACTGAATGCAACCACATGGGACCAGGTTATTGTGAACAACCTCCTCAAACTGCCAGTCAGACAACTGTTCCTCTATGCACTCTGGACCACCTGGCATCACCCTCCTCTCTCACCTGGGCCTCACTCAGCCCCAGCTCGATGTTTTCCATAGAACGGCGCAGCTGCCGGGCCTTCTCATGTACCAGCCCTTCCTCATGGCCTCCCTGCTGCAGACACTCAATGGTGTGGGACAGGCTTTGCAGCACAGCCTGGTGCTCACTGTGTAGGGCCTCCAGCCCTTGGCTCACCAGCCGGGTGCTCCCCAAGATCTCCTCTTGGCTGAGCCGGTGACCTGCTGGCTCATCCCGCTGCCCCAACACCAGTCCCGACATCCTGACCAGGGAGACCTCGCCAGGGCTGGAGAGAAACAACAGAGTTCAGCTTGAGTTATGAGCCAGAGAGGCTAAGCATCTTTGGCACAGGGTGGGTGGTGGAGATCCAGGTGAAGGGCCAAGAGTATGGGGGACCCTGTGGTTCAGTTAGAGTGACCACCAAAGGCAAAGCTAAGATGAAGGAAAGGAACTGACTTGAAGGAGCAAAGTCCATAGAAGGAGCAAAGGTGCTAGCAGAGGGACTGGGGACTTAGGAACAGAACAACAGAACAAGCATGGGAACATTTTTAGGGAAAGGAAGTAGGGGGTGAGAGCACTACAGAAATTATGCATACATTGGAGAGAGCTGCAAAGGGAACAGGGTTAAAGCAGACAGGAGATATCCCCAAAACAGAATAGCTTTCAATGTTAAACTTGGGAAGAGAGGGAAAAGAAAACAGGAGCCTTTCTCACAGGACCCAGAGGAGAGGGTTCCAGAAAGTTCAAGGTCTTCACCCTGTGTCCTCCCAGCCCCTAGGACTCAGCCTGCCTTCCCACTTCCTCAACAGGGCCTCGCTCCTCACTTGCTTTTGGAGTCCTCTTACCTGTGTACAGAGCAGAGCCCTTGGCTGCAGCGCTCAGGCCTGGCCCGGAAGAAACTTTACTCAGCAACCAGGGATTCTGGAGGATCTGCTCTGCCCAAAGTCCAGAAGTCCGGCAGTCCCACCCTTTCTCTCGCCACTTCAGCCACCCAGAAGACCTGGCACAGAGCCCCACCCCGGACAAACACCCTCCTTCCTGCCTACAGGTCTTCAAAGAGAGCGATGTCCCTCCTCCAGCCCGAGGGAGCTACTTTCTCCCAAGAAAAAAGATACAGATTAAATCAGAGAGCTGCGGGGCAGGGTTGTGTCTGAGACAGGCTGAGGAAAACCTGGTCACTCCTAG
>PVJX010001973.1:95282-142699 GCA_004027295.1 Dolichotis patagonum
TCTACGGCGGCTCCCCAGTGCATCTTTCCTGAGCTTGCAGCGTCCCTACCACCCCGGGTGCCCAGGTGCTCCACGTATCCTGTCGCCAGCCACCCCTCCTCCCTGGCCATCCTCCTGGCACTCCACTTCTTCCGTTCGCGGGGGTCTCTCACCTGGGAGTGGAAATCCCGCCCTTAGGCTCTTAGAGAAAGCGCCCCTGGCCACATGCGCTGGGGCTCCCTGTCTGAACCCTCACACTCTCAGGTCTCACTCCCTTCCCTAGCTGGGTTGCATACCCCAAACCCTTCCTGCTCTGACTCCAAGGCTGGTCTGCCTCCCTCCCATAAGCTGCAAGCCTTGGTGACAGCCATCTAGCTCCCGAAGTCCCCATGTCTGGTCTTGGTTCCATCTGGACTGCAGCAGGCAACTCCTGATCCCACCCTTATCCCTCCCAGAGCTGCGGTTGTGTGGCCTTTGCTTCTGTGATCCCTGGATGGACTTGACTTTCTGACCTACACTCTCACTCCAGCTTGTCTTCTTTTACTTATGTGTCCTAGGCTCCAGAATGGTGGGGGAACTCCGCTACAGGGAATTCCGGGTGCCCCTGGGGCCTGGCTTGCATGCCTATCCTGACGAGCTGATCCGGCAGAGAGTGGGCCATGATGGGCACCCCGAGTACCAGATCCGCTGGCTCATCCTCAGGCGTGGAGAGGATGGGGAAGGGGGCTCTGGCCAAGTGCACTGCAAGGCTGAGCACATCCTGCTGTGGATGTCTGACGATGAGATCTATGCCAACTGCCACAAGATGCTGGGCGAGAATGGCCAGGTCATCAGACCCTCTCAGGAGTCTGCAGTGGAGGCCGGGACCCTGGACAAATCTGTGCTGGGGGAGATGGAAACAGATGTGAAGTCCCTGATTCAGAGGGCCCTTCGGCAGCTGGAGGAGTGTGTGGGCACCATCCCTCCTTCCCCTCTGCTCCACACCGTCCATGTGCTCAGTGCCTATGCTAGCATCGAGCCCCTCACTGGGGTCTTCAAAGACCCAAGGGTCCTGGACTTGCTCATGCACATGTTGAGAAGCCCAGATTACCAGATTCGCTGGAGCGCGGGACGCATGATACAGGCTCTGTCCTCCCACGATGCTGGTGAGGGGCAGCACGGGGGGGGGGGGGGGAGCAGGAGAGGGGCTGGGGCGGGGGTCAGGGATTCACTGGACACTGGCACGAGCCTCATCAGTACAGAAATGATTCTGTTGCCTTGTTTTGGAGACTTGGAAGAAATGGAGGGGAGCAGGGTTGGGAGTGGGGTGGGGACATCTGCAGAAAAAGGAAAACGAATCTGCAAGAACTTTGTATTAATTGGCTTTTTATAAAAGGAAGTGTTTAGACTACTGCAGATTGTGTGTCTGGGCGCGTGAATAAGATAGTAAATTTTGGCTTTTGAAGCATAGCAACAAATCATGTCATTCCCAATGAGCAGTACCAAGATGATTTTCATTAAGTGAGTAAAAAGCCTAGGGTAGGCTGGGAACATGGGAAGAGTGAAGTTAGGGAGCAGTTACTGATTGGGGTGTGGGTTACAGGGACTCGGACCCAGATCCTTCTGTCATTGAGCCAGCAAGAAGCCATCGAGAAGCACCTGGATTTTGACAGCCGCTGTGCCCTGCTGGCGCTGTTTGCACAGGCCACGCTAGCTGAACATCCCATGTCTTTTGAGGGCATTCAGCTGCCACAGGTATCCTGGGGATGAAGTAGGGGAATCTGGGAGTGAGAGCTAAGGACCAGGCCTTTGCACCTGGCACTGGGGACAGTGTGGAAAGAAGGGCAGGAACAGAGACAAGATGGGTAGAGACCAGAGTTGTATCTTGCAGGTGCCAGGAAGGCTGCTTTTCTCCCTGGTGAAGCAGTATTTGCATGCCACCTTCCTCTTGGATCAGCTGAACAGCAGTGCCCAGGAATCAGGAGCTGCTGCAGAATCGAGTGAGGAGAGGGGCCGGCTGAATCTGGAATTCAGTATGGCCATGGGCACCCTGATCTCAGAGCTGGTGCAGGCCATGTGCTGGGACCGGGCCTCAGGCAGATCAGGGAGCTCCGCTCGGTCTCCCTGTTCCATCTTCCAGCCTCAGCCAGGAGATGCCAGCCCAGGGCTCCCAGCCAGCCAGGCCCGGTGGTCCTTCAGGAGAAGATTAAGGCGGTTCCGCTCTCGAACTGAGTTCGCAAGTGGCAATACCTATGCCTTATACGTGCGGGACGTGCTGCAGCCGGGCATGCGAGTGCGGATGCTGGATAATTATGAGGAGATCAGTGCTGGGGATGAGGGCGAGTTCCTGCAAAGCAACAGTGGCATGCCCCCTGCGCAGGTGAGGGGCACACGGTGGCAGGACTCTGCTGTGGTGGGGTCTAGCTGGACTCTGTTGGGCCATACAAAGAGAATACCCTAAGGAAGACCACAGGGTCAACAATCAAGAGGGGCCACTCAGAGAGCTGAGAAACAGCATTAGACTCCCCCAAAGGTCAGGATCGGGGAGCGGGGCTCCTTGAAGCCAGGTGGGAAGTAGAGGCTTGAGCCAGCAAAGATAGGGAAAGAGGAGAGGCAGAGCCAATCTGGAAGAGCAAAGTGTCCTTTGGGCTTGTGCCAGTGTTTGGCTATTTTTGGAGCTATTTCCATCCAGGTGGCCACCTTGGGGGTATGGATCCTCACCCTTGGGCCACAGCAAAGCCTTAGCCCTCTGGCCCCCTTGCCTTTCCTCCAGGTGTTGTGGGAGTCAGTGGGCCGCACCTATTGGGTGCACTGGCACATGCTGGAGATCCTGGGCTTTGAAGAAGACCTCGAGGACTCGATGGAGGCTGCTGATCACCATGGGGCAGTGATCAGTGGACCCCTGAGTGGAGGTGAGCTCCCCGGGAAGCAGCTCCATGCTGGGGGCCTGTGGCCTGGCTGGGTTGGTAATACCATGACTGTGTCCCTTGGACCCTTTCCACAGTGCTACCCTCTTGGCGCTGGAAGCCCATGAGTGAGTTGTATGCTGTGCCTTACGTGCTGCCTGAGGATGAGGATGTGGAGGAGAGCGAGCACCTGAGCCAGGCTGAGTGGTGGGAGCTGCTGTTCTTCATCAGGAAGCTGGATGGAGCTGACCATCAGGAGGTTCTCCAGATGCTGCAGGAGAACCTGGACGGGGAGGTAGAGACACCGGGTTGGAGGACCTCTGTGCGGGGCAGAACAGACATCTAGAAGGCCACAGATGGGAAGTGGGGGCCAGGTGGCATAAGGGCTGCAGGAGAGGGGTCTGCAGAGTTCTCCAGTGCAGGTATGGTGGGCTTTCTGGGAGGAGCCAGCTGCCACCCAGGAGGTGCTCAGGATAGAAGGCTGTGCAGGGTGACCGCATTCCAGGAGCCCCCAGAGCTACTGTGTGCAGGACTGCCCACAGTGAGAGCGTCTCCCCATAGCATGTACTGGACGATGAGATCCTGGCTGAACTGGCTGTGCCTGTGGAGTTAGCCTGCAACCTGCTGGTGGCACTGCCACAGAGACTTGATGACAGTACCCTCAGGGATCTGCTCAACTGCCGAGTCTACAGGAAGTATGGCCCTGAGGCCCCACCCAGGCAGCCAGCCTACCCACACCTTCTTCAAGCCCAGGCCCAAGAAGATGCAGCCAGAGCAGAAGGTGGGTAGCCAATAGGCACAGCAGGTGGACATGCTTGTCTTTGAGAGGGCACCGGCACTAGGGAAGTGTCTGTGCTGATTGTTGGGTAGCTCTGTCTAGGAGAGAAGCAACAAGCAGAGAAATGGACATTGTACTCTCCTCAAAGGATAAAAGAGGGAAGCCAGGCCTAGTGGCACACATCTGTATTCCCAGCTACTTGGGATACTGACGTGGAAAGATTCCTTTAAACCAGGAGTTCCAGGCCAGCCTGGACAACAAAGTATGAGACCCTATCTTAAAAAACAAAGCAAGGCCAGAGATTTAGCTCAGCAGTATAAATGCCTGCCTAGCAAGCACAAGGTCATGAGTTCCATCCCTGGTACCAAAAAAAAAAAAAGGCCAGACATGGTGATTCATAATCCTAATACTCTCAAAGGCTGAGGCATGAGGACTGCAAGTTTGTAGCCCACCTGAGCAATTTAGCAGCTTCACAAGACCTTATCTCAAAATTTAAAAAAAAAAAAAAGGAAGAAGAGGACAACAAAGAGGAAGGGTATGATGGTGCATGCCTGTAATTCTAACACTCAGAAAGCTGAGGCAGGAGGGTCACTGTGAGTTTGGAGCCAATCTGAGCTACATAATAAGTTCAAGGCCAGCCTGGGCTACATAACAAGCAAGACCATGTCTCAGAAAAAAGATGTAAAGGTTAAAAATTAAGTTTTTGGTGTTGCAGCACTGGGGATTGAAGCCAGAGTACTTTGCCACTGAGCTACACCCCCTGTTTTTTCTTTTTTGGTGGTACTAAGGATTGAACCTAGGGCCTTCACACTAAGCTAGATCTCTGGCCCTTTTAAAAACTTTTTTATGTTGAGACAGGATCTCATTAAGTCATTAAGTTTCCCAGGTTGGGCTCAAATTTACCATTCTCTTGCCCCAGCTCCCCAGAGTGCTGGAATTGTAGACATGCGCCATGGTGCCAGCTGCAAGAGAAGTTTAGAAGCCTTTAAAAAGTCCTCACATTTAACTTTTTCCATTGCAAACAAACAAACAAAAAAATTACCATGTGCATTTCTGTGTGTGTGTGTGTGTGTGTGTGTGTGTGTGTGTGTGTGTAAGGGATTTGACATTAAACCAGGGCCTTGCACTGTTACTCAAGTGCTCTGTCACAGAGCTAACACCCTCACCTCCTTCCTTTTTTCTCATTTTGAGACAGGGTCTTATTAAGTAGCCCACACTGACCCCAAACTCATTCTTCTGCCCCAGCTTCCTGAGTCCTAGGGTTACAGTACCTGCCTGGCAAGCATGAGGCCCTGAGTTCGATTCCAGGTACAAAAAAAAAAATTTAATTCATGGAGAGACTGAGGTAGTAGGATCAACTCAAGTTGAGAGGTCAGTATAGACTATGCAGTAAGATCCTGTCTTACACACACACACACACAAATTGTCATGAGACTTTTCTGAGTATATGAAGAGATGTTTTGAAATCCCTAAAACTGACTTGTAGAAGACAAGGAGAAAAAAAAAATTGGCAGCTGAGGGTGCAATTCATCTACTTTACATGCCCAAGGCCCTCGGTTTGCCAGGCACGGAAGTGCATATCTGTAATCCTAGCACACAGGAGGCTGAGGCAGGAGGCTCACTGTGCCTTTGATGGCCACAAGGTGAGTTGAAGGCCAGCCTGAACTGCATAGCAAAACCCTGTCTCAAAAAGACAAAAAAAAAGTGTGTGTGGGGGGCGCTTTGTGTTTCACCCCTAGCACTAAAAGCAAAAAAATCAAATATCTTTTTGAGGAGAAATTAGTAAAAACCTGGAGAGCTAGGAATTGGCCTGTCCTTTTGTGAGCCCTGTATCACTAAATGTTGTCCAATTCTTATGACACCCTCTTCCTATAGAGAAAGAGCCCCACTCTCAGAGCCCTGGCACCCTGCAGCACCTGGCAGAGGGTTTGGGCCCCTCTGGGCAACTACTCATAGACCTTGAGCGAGCCCTGGGCTGCTTGGGCCCCCAGGATGGTGAGGTCAGGCCATGCCTGCTGCAGCTCCAGAAACAGCCCCGGCCCTTCCTTGCCCTCCTGCGCAGCCTGGACACCCCAGCCACTAACAAGGAACTGCACCTGGCCGCCCTAAGGTAAGGACTGGTGAGGGGCGGGACCAGGTGTGGGGTCTTGGCCAGACGCACACCTCTGTCTCCCTGCCCCTGCCCCAGAATCCTGACTCAGCTGGCCGACTTCCCTGAGGCTCTGCTGCTGCCCTGGCATGAGGCCATGGATGCCTGCGTGGCCTGCCTGACGTCCCCCAACACTGACTGTGAGGTACCCTGCCTGCCCTGAGGCCATGCAAGGTCGGGGAGGGGACCCCTTGGGTAAGGCTTGGAGGGTACCACACAGCCTTTATGTTCTTGGTTTGTTTTGCTTTTAAAGTCAAATTTCATTTTTTAAAGTAGGTGATACATTCTCATGGTTTACAGATCAAAACAGTACATGGTACACACTGAGCAGTGTCATTCCTACCTGCATATGTACTCTCAGGGTGCCCCTCCAGAAGGGGCCTGAGAGCTGGGGTTATGGTGGTTGGGTGTCTGCAGTCCACACCTTTGGCTATTACCCAGATCTTTGGTTCTGGTTCTGAGGTCCACACAGAAACCCAGTCCTGTGGGTTGCCTCCTTAGCCTCTAGGTGTCTGTCCTTGGGACCTGAACTTAAAACAGCCCTGCCTCTGGGTTCTAGGATAGCAGGACCCAACTGGGAAGCCAGTTCTCCCTTCCCTGCTCAGCAGTCTAGAATGCCAGGGTCACAGGGCGCCTTGGCTTCTTCCCTTTGACTTGATCTCAGTTCTCTTAAGTTGCCCCATCCCTGTCTTTTCACATCCCCTCCTGGTCTTGCGCACTGTGACAGTCACAGTGCACACATACCACTGCCTGTGCCCTCGCGGTCTCCACTCTGTCCCCTACACTCACTGTCCCTGTGATGTCCCTGTGCCAGGTGCTCCAGGAACTCATTGCCTTCCTGCACCGCCTGACCTCGGGGAGCAGGGACTATGCCGTGGTGCTAAACCAGTTGGGAGCCCACGATGCTATCTCCAAAGCCTTAGAGAAGCACCCGGGAAAACTGGAGCCAGCCTCAGAGCTGCGGGACACCGTGTCCAAGTGTGAGAAGCACACACACCTCTACCAGAACCTCACCACCAACGTCCTGGGCGGCTGCATCCAGGTCAGGAGGAATAGTGGGGTTGGGCTTGAGGGTCAGAGCTGCTGAAAAACATGGTACCAGCAATGGGTGGAGAGAGTGTTCCTGAGGCTGGGAGCAGTGGGTGACTCTTCCTCCTGTCCTGTGGCCCATCCCCCCTCCTCTATTTCAGTGTGTCTCTCTGTCCCTCCCACTGCTGCTACTCCTTCTTTCCTGTGTTCCTGCTGCAGATGGTGCTGGGCCAAATCGAAGACCACAGACGAACCCACCGGCCCATCAACATCCCCTTCTTTGATGTGTTCCTCAGATACCTGTGCCAGGGTTTGTGCCTGTCCCCAGTTGCTCAGCATCCCCATGCCCATACTGTTTCTGCTCTATATTGACCGCCTCTTCCCACCTGCAGGTTCCAACATGGACATGAAAGAGGACAGGTGCTGGGAGAAGGTAGAAGTGTCCTCCAACTCACACCGGGCCAACAAGCTGATGGACCGCAATCCTAAGACCTACTGGGAGTCCAGTGGCAGCACCGGCTCCCACCACATCACCTTGCACATGCGCCAAGGTGTCCTCGTCAGGTACTGTGTGCCTGCGAGCGTCTCATGCTCAGGCTTTCCCTGTGTTTCTGACTTGGGGTGGTGCTCTCTGGATTCAGCCAGAGACCCTGGAGTCTGCCTGAATGGACATGACCAGTTCCCATTCCCACCAGCTGCTCTGCCCCATCCAGGCAGCTGACTCTGCTGGTGGCCAGGGAGGATGCAAGCTACATGCCAGCGCTGGTGGCGGTATATGGGGGCAACACCACCAGCTCTCTTAACACAGAACTCAACTCGGTAGGGGCTCCTGTGCCATTAACCCGCCCTCCCTCGATTAACCATCCTGAGCCTGACCTTGAACTACCTGAACCCCACTGAGGATAGAGTCCTTTGTCCCTCTGCCCATGTGATGGCCTCAGGCCCGGTGCAGGGAGGCTGGCATCAGAGCCCCATGTCCCAGCTCTGGGGAGGGGAGGACATGGCAAGGGACATGACTGCTGATGTGGGTGCTCACAGCACTCTCATCCATGCATGTAGAGGCAACAGCCCTCTCTGTCCCTTGTTAGGTGAATGTGATGCCCTGTGCCAGCCGGGTGACCCTGGTGGAAAACCTGACCCACTTCTGGCCCATCCTCCAGATCCGCATAAAGCGCTGCCAGCAGGTGGGCTGGGGTGAGGGAGGATGTGGTGGTTCCAGAGCCTGGCACGGGGTCAGCAGCGTCAGGCCTGTGTGCATTCCAGGGTGGCATCGACACACGCATTCGGGGTGTAGAGGTCCTGGGTCCCAAGCCTACTTTCTGGCCCGCATTCCGGGAACTGCTGTGTCGCCACACACGTCTGTTCTACATGGTTCGGGCCCAGGCCTGGAGCCAGGACATAGCTGAGGACCGCAGGAGCCTCCTGCACCTGAGTTCTAGGTGTGTAGGGGTGTAAGTGCCCGGCTGTGCACAGCAGGTGGGATGGGCTGTAGGGAGGGAAGCCAAGAGATGGGGCCTTGGATTTGGGAAGGGAAAGAGAGGACAGAAGTGGCTGTGTGCTGTGAATGGGGTTACCAGTTAGCCTGAGCGAGTTCTGAGTAACGAGTGGGGCTCTAGGCCAGGGGTGGGAGCTGAAGTTGGCAAGATACACACTAGGCAGCTAATCTGGAAGCCCCTGACACCCTCCTCCTCCATTATCTTCCCCAGACTCAATGGGGCTCTGCGCCACGAGCAGAATTTCGCTGATCGCTTCCTTCCTGATGATGAGGCTGCCCGGGCACTGGGCAAGAGCTGCTGGGAGGCCCTGGTCAGCCCCCTGGTGCAGAACATCACCTCACCTGGTAACATCCCGACTCCTTGCTTTCCCCAAGAAACCCCAGCATTGCACTCTTAGGCATTTTGGGTTTTCTGGATCTTCCTGCATAATTCAAGCTGGACTTGAAGTTGCAGTGATCCTCCTGCTTCAGCTTCCTTGAGTGCAGCAATTACAAGCCTCCATCATCATGCCCAGCAGCTTGGCCATTTGGACACCTGAGACCATTACCTTTTCTCCCACCCCAAGGAGAAGGCCCTGCCGATTTCCCCCATCTTTCAAGTGCCAGCAGTTGCTACAGGCCAGGCTAGGCCTGCCACCCTCTCCCCATGTCTCTCTGTCCAGTGGTTCTTTCTCTATGATCCGTCCAGCCTGATCCCTGGAGACGTGACATAAGGCTTGCTTTTCTGGACCTCCAGATGAGGATGGCGTGAGCGCACTGGGCTGGCTACTGAACCAATACCTGGAGTGTCGTGAGGCTGCCCACAACCCTCAGAGCCGCGCAGCTGCCTTCTCATCACGTGTGCGTCGTCTCACACACTTGCTGGTACATGTGGAGCCCTGCGAGCCCCTGGCTGCCCCTCGGCCCAGTGAGTCCCTGTTTTGTTCCCGCCCTCTTCTGGTGGGTGGCAGCATGTCAGCAAAGCCCTGGACACCCTTGGGGAGCTGGGGGTCCTCCCTGTCTCCTTACCTTCTCTGTATCCACAGAGGGTAGAAGCGGAAGCCGTGACTGGGGCTCCCCAGCTCCCCGGGGCCTTGCGGGCAGCATCCTGAGGAACCTGACACGCTGCTGGCGTGCTGTGGTGGAGCAGCAGGTGGGGCAGGTGTAGATGCAGGTGCAGGTCAGGTGCTGGAGTCACTGGGTGCCTCCTCACGTGGGCCCTCTCTGCAGGTGAGTGCCTTCCTGACTTCCCACTGGCGAAACGATGACTTTGTCCAGCACTACTGCGAGTGCTTCTACAATCTGCAGAAGTCGAGCTCTGAGCTGTTTGGGCCGAGGGCTGCCTTCCTACTGGCGCTGCAGAGTGGCTGTGCTGGGGCCCTGCTGCAGCTGCCTTTCCTCGGAGCTGCACACGTAAGGCCCCAGCTTTGGACCTCCTGAACTCCTTCCCCACCACCCTCAGTGACCCACCCATGTTCCCTTTCTCTGACGACAGCTGTGTTGTTGAAAACTGGAACAACACGGGGGAAAAAAAAGGGCTCGAGTTGCGGGCGTACCTAGGACTAGTGTCCCAACTTGCTATCCTTATCTCAGCCTCCCAGGTGCTGGGATTGCAGGTATCATACTACCATGGCCAACTGTCTGTTTTGTTTTGTTTCTGGGTTTGTTTTTTTTTTTTGGTATCAGGAATCGAACTCAGGACCTTGTGCTTGCCAGACAGGCGCTCCTGCTGCTAAGCTATATCGCTATTTCCTGGGCCCTGTTTTTTTTTTTTTTAAAGCTATATCTTAGCTGGTTGTTAAGTGTTAGCAAAATGATACTAATTTTGTAGACTGATCTTCCCTGCTTTTTCTTTTTCTTTTTTTTCTCTGTGATGCTTGTGATGGAACCCAGCGCCTGCCCACCCCACTTTTTTTCTGAGTCCAGGTCTAAGTCAGTAAGACAGGGTCTAAGTCACTCAATTGCCCAGACTGAGTTCAAACTGGTGATCCTGCCTTAGCCTCCCAGAGTGCTGGGATCACAGGCATGTGCTACCACATCCAGCTTTGTTACTTGATTTTGAGACAGTATCTGTGAACATTTCTCAGACTTATTCATATTCCTAATTTGCATGAGCGTTAATGGTTCTATAAAACAATTTCCTGCCTATGTTGACTAAGCTACAGTTGTAGCCTCCGTGGTGGTGTGTGCTTAGTATACACGTGGTCTTGGCTTGGCCAGCTGGTGGGCAGCTAGGTGCTCTGTCCACGTCCTCAGGCCCTGCCACTGCTCCTGCCCATGGGGTTTTCTGTGCATGCCCAACACCCAGGTGAGCGAGCAGTTTGCCCGGCACATTGACCAGCGGATCCAGAATAGCCGGGTTGGGGGAGCCCAAGGCATGGAGACGCTGGCACAGCTTCAGAGGTGCCTGGAAGCAGCCCTTGTTTTCTCTGGCCTGGAAGTGGCTACCACCTTTGAGCATTACTACCAGTGAGTACAGGCCCAGGGACTGAGAGCTGGTGGGCTGGAGTGAGCATGGGCTCTGGAAGGCTTGGCTGGCCTGGCACCCACGCTAAGGCTGGGCCTGTGTTGCAGGCACTACATGGCTGAGCGACTCCTGAGCTTGGGCCCCAGCTGGCTGGAGGGGGCTGTGCTGGAGCAGATCGGCCTCTGCTTCCCCAACCGCCTCCCGCAGCTGATGTTGCGGAGCCTGCGCACCTCGGAGGAGCTGCAGCGCCAATTTCATGTTTACCAGCTGCAGCAGCTTGATGAGGAACTGCTGAAGCTGGAAGACACGGAAAGGAAACTGCAGGTGGGGCCAGGGAGGGAATGAACAAAAGGGAAGGAGGGAGGAGAGGCCCAAGGTGGCCGCAGCAGTTCCGTGGCATAGGCAGACACCTTGCTCGTTCAGGTGGGCCAGGAGACCGGTGGCCAGGAGCCTGAACGTGAGCAGGAGGACATGAAGGCAGCTGCAGCTGCAGCCATAGCAGAGGACGAGGAGGAGGAGAATGAGGACTTCTACTATGAAGGGGTGATGCCAAAAGTATCTGTGCTCGTCCTGTCGCCACGCTGCTGGCCTGTCACCTCCATCTGCCACATGTTGAACCCCAAAACCTGCCTGCCCTCCTACCTGAGGGGAACTGTGAACCAATACTCTAACTTCTACCACAAGAGTGAGTGGCCAAGCAGGGGGCCTAGGACCTGGGGAGAGGACAGGGTTGGAGTGGACCCTGTGGCCAGTTGGAGCCTGGAGGGTGACAATTCCAGCACTCTGGAGGCTGAGGGCAGGAGGGTTGCTATAAGTTCAAAGCCAGCCTAAACTACAGAGCAAGGCCCTGTCTCAAAAAACAAAAAAACTGACTGACTGGTGCCAGCCTAGTATGGGACTAGGCAAGGGTGGGTCCCAGATACCTGAGGCTTCTAGGGACACAGGCCAGGGACATGAGATCTGGTGTCAGGAACCATGGGGTACTACTCTGCAGAGATGAGTAGGACAGAGCTTGGCCTGGCACCCACTCCCTGCCTCCTGCCTCTCCCCTTCTCTGGCTTCCGCCAGGTCAGACCCAGCCTTCCACTGAGGGAGGCCCACATCGGCAGCTGGAGTGGACGTGGCTGGGCCGTGCTGAGCTGCAGTTTGGGGACCAGACCTTGCACGTGTCCACTGTGCAGATGTGGCTGCTGCTGAATTTCAACCATCTGAAGGTAGCCTGTCCCCTCCTCTGTGACCTCTCCTGCTTGCCCCCCATGTTTTGTTCTCTGCTCTGTGTCCTCCCTCCACCCCTGGGACACCTTGAATGCTCTGTGCCACTTCCACAAGGTGGTGTCCGTAGAGAGCCTGCTGGCGCACTCGGGGCTGCCTTCGCACCTGTTGCATCAGGCCATCGGGCCTCTCACGTCCACACGAGGCCCCTTGGAGCTGCGGGAGCAGGAGGACATCCCAGGAGGTACACAACCAGAGCCAGAGGGGCCTCTGCTCCAAGTCAAGGCAGACTCCCAACCCCTCAGTGACCAGTGCTCATTTCAGGGGTGCTCAAGATTCGAAACACTGCTGAGGAACCCAGGCCAAGGTGGGGCAGTGTGTGGCTTGTCCCACCTCAGACGTACCTGGAGGTGGAGGATGAAGAGGGCCGAAGCCTGGAGAAGAAGCGGAACCTGCTGAACTGCCTGGTTGTCCGGATTCTCAAGGCCCACGGCGATGAGGGGCTGCACATCGACCGGCTTGTCTGCCTGGTACGGTGGGCACAGGGGGCAGGGGGCAGCCACAGGGGTCATCTGTAGCCTGGAGTGTGTTTGGTGAGGTTGGGTGCACTGGTGTTCTGGGATTTCGTGGACCAGGAGTGTGTGGCTGAAGTGGAAGCCAGGGTGAGTGTGGCTCTGAGTCGCCTCTGGTCTTCTGTGCCAGGTGCTGGAGGCTTGGCAGAAGGGCCCATGCCCACCCCGGGGTTTGATTAGCAGCCTTGGCAAGAGTGCCACATGCAGCAGCACTGATGTCCTCTCCTCCATCCTGCACTTGCTGGGCAAGGGCACACTGAGACGCCATGACACCCGACCACAGGTGCTGTCCTACGCCGTTCCTGTGACCATAGTGGAACCCCACACTGAGTCCCTGAGCCCAGGATCCGTGGGCCCAAACCCACCCCTCACCTTCCACACCCTCCAGATTCGCTCCCGGGGTGTCCCCTATGCCTCCTGCACTGGCACCCACAGCTTCTCCACCTTCCGGTAGCCCTGGACTGGGGTTTTCTTGGAAATAAAACAAGGAGTTTGATTATGGGGCATATGTGTTTGGTGACTACCTTGCTAAAATAACTTGGGCAGTGTCCCAAGTGTGTCTTCCACCTGGTACAGGTTGGAGGCAGAACTGGAAGGACTGTAGCTTTAGCTAAAGTGTTTGGTTTTTGTATTTGCAGCACTGGAGTTTGAAGTCAGGGACTTTGCACTGAACTACATTTCCAGCTTTTTTTTTGTACCAAGAATTGAACTCAGTATCTTGCATACTTCCCAGGCAAGCACTGTACCACTGAGCTATATGCCTGGCCCCTCAGCCCTTTTAAAAAGTTCTTAGGGGCTGGGGATTTAGCTCAACAGCATAAGCACCTGCCTTGCAAGCCCAAGGTCGGGAGTTCGATCCCCAGTACTGATAAAAAAAAAGTTTTTAAAATTTTGAGACACAGTCTTAATTGCCCTGGCCAGGCTTGAATTTACCATCCTCCTGCCTCAGCCTGCTGAGTGCTGGGATTACAGATGTGTACCACCAGGACTGCCCTAGCTGGTTTACCCTAGCTCTTCCTATCAGCTCCTCCAAGTTACCCCTCTTCCTGTCCTCCGCCCATGGCCCTTCCAGGTGCTGTTGGTCCTCAGCAAGTTCTGTATGTCACTTGCACTGAGACAGACCAGGCCAGGGCACCCAGTTCCAGGTTGGACCTCTGCATACAGAAGGAGCATTTGGCAGGGAGGACAGTCCTCAGTTTCTACAGCCCAGCAGAATAGGACCTGGGAGGAGGGAGTCAGGTGGTGAGAGGGCACAGGACAGACAGAAGGGGCCAGCACCACCCAAGGCTGGACTTGGAATACAGCCTGGAAGGGAAAGAGGCCAAGATTGGAGAGTCAGAGGGTGGGGCTGGTGGCCACATGGCAGGTGGCAATCTGTTGGCCCATGGCTGCCCTCAGCGGCAGAAACAGCCAGGGAGCAGCAGGCTGGGGTAGCAGTGGGCTCAGGGCACCAGGGTAGCTGTGCTTTATCCCCTGGGCACCTTTATAGCAGGGGTTATACATGAGTCTGGGCCTTGCTCTTGTCCTTGGGGTGCTCCAGGGCCAGCTTTCTGCACTCCTCTGAGCTCTGTCCTCTGCTGTGCACTTCAGTGGCCAGGCCAGCAAGCACAGCAAGTGACACAGTGGGACCGTCTTGCATTGCCACCCCTCTCAGTGCTGCCTCTGCCATAGGCCCATTTTGGTCTCCCCTGAAATGCTCCTAGGCCACCTGCCCTTGCCACCCAGAGATGCCTTCTGCTCTCCTGCAGTGGACAAAGTCCCCAAATCTGAGTGTCCCTGACTTTCCCTCCTGTGCTGCCTGCCCTCAGCACACAGCTCAACCAGCCAACTCTGCTGTGGCCACCTTGTTACCAGCACCAGCAGGTACCTTCAGGACTACCCAACTCAGCAGGGCAATACTAAGATCAAAATTGGGCACAATGGCACACAGCAGTAATTCCAGCACTTAGGAGGCTAAGGCAGAAAGAGTGCCTTGAGTTCAAGGGCAGCCTGAGTTACACAGTGAGTTCAAGGCCAGCCTGAACTACACAGTGAAACTCTCAAAACAAAAAAAACTTAAGAGTCAAATTCAAGGGCAATTTACCACTGAGCTACAGCCCTAGCTCACCTAGCATCCATCATCTATTTATTCTTCCATCTCTGTTTTCTTCCTCATCACCTATCTATGGTATTGGGATTAAACTAAAGGACTTCACCCTGATCTATATCCCCAACCCTCTTTTATTTTTCAAGACAAAGTCTTCCTAAATTGCCCAGGCTGGACTCAAAACTCATCCTCCCACCCCAGCCTCCCAGAGAGCTGTAATTACAGGCACGGACCACCACACCTTGCTCTTTTTATTACTTTGAGACAGGCTCTTGCTAAGTTGCCCAGGCTGGCCTTGAATTTGCAATCTTCCTATCTCAGCCTGCTGAGTGCTGGGGTTACAAACAGGCACCACCATGCCCAGCACAGCACCCTTTCATTTGACTTGGGCTTGGTTGCCAAACCCGTACATGGTCCACTACAACAGCAATTTGAAGTATCCCACAAAAACAGCAGAACACTATGGAGATGATTAATTAACAAGAACTTTTATGATGCGGCTCCTATATGAACAGATCCCATGGGCCCCCTGCTTCTGCATTAGAACCACTGGGTTAAGGCAAGGATGGAAGGAGGACACAAAGACACAACGACTGGATCCACGCAGGGGCAGGGATGTGTGGCATGGCAGCGACTGAGTGACACTTCCTCTCCAGTCCAAGGGCCACCCTGTCTTTGAGCCAACCTAGTTCAGGGCAGCGGGGAGCCTCTCCCTTGAACAGGAAAGGCCAGCCCTACGTCAGCCATACAGATGCACATCTCCTGGTTAGTGGCGGATGTGACAGCTCCTTGTTACTCTTTGCTCAAAGGCAGATGTCTCCTGTCCTTGCCTGCATTACGACGCCTTTTTCGAATCAAGAAACTCTCTAGCTTCTTGCTGCGTTTCAGCTCCTTAAATTTCTCTGCTAGGGCCAACTGGCGCTGCTCAGCTGGATGGCAGGGAGAAAACAGGCTGATGAGAAAGGGGACACCACCATCTTCCATTCCCTAGGCTGGGGTATGAGCAGCTTAGAGCTCACCAGTCTCCGTGAAGGCATCAACTGGCGTCACTTGAACCCACAGTCTTGCACATACTAGACAAGCGCTCTATCAGAAGCCACACCCTAGCCTAAGCCATCTTCTCATCTGATCAAAGTCTCCCTCAAGTGAACTGACTCTGAGTTCCTTCTATGACTCGAGGGGCCCAGCATACACGTGGGTTGGGGACTGGAAGCAACCATCTCTGCCTAACTGAATTAGGGCTATAAGACTGGTTGCCAAGAGTTCTTCCCTACTATTCCTACAAGTCACCACAGGATCTAGTTTTTGTTTCTTTTGGTTTTTTTTCTTTCTGTTTTTTTTTGAGACAGGGTCTTATGATATAGTTTACGCTGACTTTGAACTCATTTTGTAGTCCAGGCTGCTTTGGACTTAGCAATCCTCCTGCCCCAGGCTCCCTAGTACTGGGCTTACAGATGAGCACCTCCAGACCCGGCTCTTCATGCCCCCTTAGAAGAGCTCACTGACCCCGAACTGTTCCCTGACCTGGCCTCCACACCATCCCTGTAACCAGCCTGCCAGAGCTGCACCCCACTCACATTTCTTGAGAAAGTACGGCCGATGGCCCTGCTGGGCCCGAGCTCGCTGCTCCTGCTTCAGGGCCAGGCGTAGCTCCTGCTGCCGCTTCCTCTCCTGCTGGGCTGCTTCCTGCTGCTCCTGGGGAGCACAGATGGGACGGGTAACGGGGTGCTGGGAGAAGTCTCAGCACCCTCCTTCCACTGTTTCTCACAGCCATGTCACCCATTTACCAGCCGCTGAAGAAGCTGCTGCAGCTTTTCACGTTCCTCCTCCGACCGGTGCTTCTTCAGCTGTTTCTTCACGAGCTGCACGTTATACAATGACAGGACAGTTAGTGCTCTGTGTTTGTCAGTGGAGACTCTGTGTCAAGTGTTAGTCAAGAGTTCACGGAAACTAACATGACGAGGCTATGAGACAGCAATTTCATTATCCCTGTATGTATGGTACTGGGGCTAGAATGAGGGCCCTGTACACACTAAGCACACATTCTACTGCTGAGCTACACCCCAGCCCATAGCATCCTTCTTATGATTAGGAAACCGGCCAGGCACAGCAGTACACATCCATAATCCCAGGACCCAGAGGTTGAGGCAGGAGAATCACAAGTTCAGAACCAGCCTAAACTACACAGTAAGACCATCTCAAAAATTGAAAGAAAGAAAGAAAGAAAGAAAGAAAGAAAGAAAGAAAGAAAGAAAACAAGAAAGAAAGAAAGAAAGAAAGAAAGAAAGAAAGAAAGAAAGAAAGAAAGAAAGAAAGAAAGAAGAAAAAGAGAAAGAAAACTGAGCTGGGTGTGGTAGTGTACACCTGTAATCCCAGTATTACGGAAGCTGAAGCACAAGGATGGCTATGAGTTTGAGGCCTGCTTGGGCTACATGTGTGAGGTTTTTTTTGTTTGTTTGTTTGTTTTTTTGGTACTGAGAATTGAACTCAGGACCTTGCACCTGCCAGGCAGGTGCTGTGCCACTAAGGCTACTCTGCCCTACAGTGAGACCAGGCATCTCAAGGAATAAAGAAGCAAGATTATGTTAAGTGAAATAAATCAGGCAGACAAATACTACATGCTCCCACTTGTTATAGGGAAACCAAAGTTGATCTTAAGGAAAGAGTGAACAGGAGCCAAGGCCATTACCAAGAGGCAGAGCATTTGCCTAGCATGCGTGAGGCTCTTAAATTCAATCTCCAGTCCCCAGAAGCCTTAGAGACGTGGAGAATACCACGTGACCACCAGAGCCCTGGAAGAGTGGGAAGGGGTGGGAAGAGGAGGGTTGCTTGGTACCAGGGCACAGCTGGATAGGAAGAGTAACATCTCAGTTGTGGACAACATAATAATTTCCTTTTTTTGATAAAAGGGTCTTGCTATGTAGTCCAGGTTGGTCTTGAGCTCACTACACAAGCTAGTCTGGTCTCGAACTTGCAGTGACCCTCCTGCCTCAGCCTCCTAAGTCCTAGAATGACAGGTATGTACTTCCACACCTGACAACAATAGAATATTTATTCATCAGCCTGTCTTTCCCATGAGCCAACTGGCATGCGGGCTGGGAGACAACAGGGTCCCCTTCACCACAGGTAACCGGCTGATTTGGAGGAACACATGCTGGATGATAGCAACCAGCAACTGTGGGGAACTTCCTTCTGTCTTGATTTTGAAATTCTGTTATTTTCACTGTTTTGTGTTTTGTTCTGTTTTATTGTTTCATTTTATTCCCTTTAAAAAAAACCACAATGGAATATTTCAAAATAGCTGATAGAGGATTTTTGATTTTACCAACATAAAGAACTGATGCATGCCAGAGGTAACAGATATGCCAATTACCCTGATCTGAATATTACACACCGAATACACGTACAGTGGTACCTCAGTTCACAAACTTAATTTGTCCTACGATTTTGGAAAAGATGGCCACATTTGTGTTTGTGTGGGAAAGGTGGCTGCAGTCGCATTTGTCACCCAATGCAGTCTGCAAACACAAAAGTTTACCAAATGCTTCTTTTGTGAGCCAAATTGTTTGCAAACAAACCCATTCACAAACCTAGGCACTACTGTGCTGAAATGCCACACTAAACTCTGACATGAACAATTACTATTGTCAGTTTTAAAAGATTAATTCCAGGGGCCAGGGATTTAGCTCAGTGGCATAATTGCCTGCCTGGCAAGTAAGTGTAAGGTCCTGAGTTCAATTCCAGTACAAAAAAAAAATAAAAAAATAAAAAAATAAAATGATTAATCCCAGCATTAAGGAGGCTGAGGCAGGAGGATCACGAATTCAAGGCCAGCCTGGACTACAGACTATCCTAGAAAAGAAAAAACTACAGATAACAAAATTTCCCCACAAAACCAAAAGAACTGGCCCTGAAGCAAGGCCAGCAGATCACTGTAGCTGCTGGTTTCAAACAGGAGCCTAAAGAGAATTCTTTCTGTGGTCTGTTGGCCATTTCAGAACTTTGGAAATGGAATGGTCAATTCATCAGAAAGAAATAGCAGGTAAGTATGGCGGACTTAGGGGCCTGCAGGGGAGAGACCATGGTGCCTCGGGACCTGCACCATGCGGCTGACTTAGGGTACTGGGAGAACACAGAGCTCCTCCCCTCTCTGGGGGGCAGCCTGAAGCAGACCCTGGCGCGTCGGGACCTGCACTGTGCGGTTGACTTGGGGTGCCAGGAGAACAAGGAGCTCTTCCTCTCTCTGGGGGACGGCTGAGAATGTGGCAGACTTTTGGCAGCCTGAAGGAGAGAGACCCTGGCACGTTGGGACCTGCACCATGCAGTTGACTCGGGGTGCCGGGAGAACAAGGAGCACCACCCCTCTCTGGGGGGTGGCTGAAAGTGGCAGACTTTCAGCGGCCTGAAGGAGAGAGACCCTGGTACATCGGGACCTACACCATGTGGTTGACTCAGGGTGCTGGGAGAACAAGGAGCTCCTCCCCTCTCTGGGGGGTGGATGTGAGGCGCAAGCTGAGAATCGAACATCTCATGTCGTCCTGTCCCCTGTCCTGTGTCCCTCCCCCCCTTAGCAAGTGGGACCCAGTGAACTACACATCTTGTGAAAAGATTGGTATGTTACTTAGTATGAGCTCCCCATACGCAAAGATATGGACAACCATTTGGAAGAGAACTGGAGACAATATGACAGACAGTAAAGATCTCGGGTTGTCTAGCTTTGAAATTTATGCTTATGTCCCGTTCTGTTCTGTTTTGTTGTGTTTAATTTTACCCCCCTTAAAATAAAATTTAAAAAATATATATATATATAAAGAAAGAGAGGGGAAAAGAAAGTGCTCTAACTGCATGTATGTTTAAGTGTGGAAGATAGATGACCACATTACTGTTTTTGTTAGATTGCTGAGCAGAACTGTTAACAGTCTCACTGTTTGAATGTCTACTTTGTATGCTTTAATTTTGTAACTTGAACAACTATTTCCAAGGATGACAGTATGTAACTTATCAAGGGGCAATTTCTTAGTGTTTTTGTTTTGTTGTTGTTCTTTTATCTTTTGCCTTTGGAATTCTGTATTTGGGGGTGAAGAGTAAAATATATTTATTGAGAGAAAGAAAGCTTCTGTCTGAAGAAAGACAGAAGGGGTCCCAAGTGAGTTACCCTGGAATTCTGTATTGTTGCTACCCTTTTTCTGTTTTGTTTGGTTGTTTTCTTGTTTTTTCTCTTTAAATAAAATTAAGAAAAAAAAAAGAAAACTGAAACAAAGCAATTAAATAACTTGTGATGGTCACACAGCTAGAAACCTGGTGAACTGGAATTTCTAAAAACAAATTACACAGTAATGCTTCCCACTCCCCTCTGCCTATCTGTAACCCTTGTCCCCAAAGACCCTTAAGAAATGGTCTCAGGCAGCCCACCTCTTTTTCTCTGGCTCGGATGTCATTCAGGAACTGGTAAGTTTTGTCGAACACCTCAGGATTATACTCCCCCGACAGATCGTCAAAGCGGGGATCCCGGGCCACCTTCAGAGAGTTGAGAGTATGAGATGGACTACTCAGTCTCCTTTCACTGAGTAAGTACTTCCCACCTTTTCCTCACCTTTTTACTGATGGGGACAACCTGACGTAAAAATGGCACTCGGACCTTGGCTGACATCTCCAAAGGCCTATAGAAAAATGAAAAGAAAGAGAAACCAGTGTGGTCAAAGGATTCCCACCAGCTACCCAAGCAATGCTAGGTACCTCTATCTCCTGGAGCAGGCCTGGCACTCACCTGTGTTTATCTGCAACACAGGCATTCTGGGCAGAGGCTCTGGAAGCTGGCTTCTTGTTTCTAGCTACCAACTCTTTGTGTGTGTTGGTCCCCATTTGGTTCTGGAGATCCAACAGCTCCTCGAACGACATCTCAGCCATTCCTGCAGAAGTATGGGTACAGGAAGGCCACACAACTCACCTATCTTCCATATAGGAAAGACAACAGCCTATCACCACTCCTTAGGCACCTGGTCCTCTCTACTGCCCCTATTAGATTAATCGTTACTGTAAGTTACAGTAGCACTGGCCACACTGCTTCTATACTCAAACCAGCTCTTTAAGTAACCTGCAGCCTCTGCTAGCAGAACAGCTGTTGGGTCAGAGGTCAACTAGCCTTGTACCTTCCTTTGCACCCTCTACTTTGAATTCACAGGTTTCTCCCACAGACCCTTGGTGGCTGGCTCAGTTAGCGTGGCGGAGCCTCTGGCTCATGCTCTCCACACTTCTCTCCTCTGTCCACACCCCAACATCCACGCAGGTCTCCCAACCTCACTCCTCAGCCCAAGATGTATTAAATCTGTTCTTCACACCCTGCACACAAACTTTACATCACAGCAACCCTTAATTCAAAGCTCTCCACATAGTTTCTTTCTTGTTCAGAGTAAAAGCTCCCATGTGACTGGCTGCTTTGTGATTTCTAATTTCAGTTCCTAGGAACCACATGTGCTCTCACTCCTCTCTGACTGATTTGCCTTCCAGCTATTCCTGAGCTGGAAGGTGTGTCCTTTGCCCAGGGTGGTCTTGAATTTGCACACAATCTTCAACATTTTGCTGAAATGTCACTGTCCCAGAGTAGCCTTCTCTACTTTAAAATTGCAATCCCTAGCCAGGGGTGGTGGCACACCCCTGTAATACCAGCACTTGGGAGGTTGAGAAGGAGGATTGTTGCAAGTTCAAGACCACACTGGGCTACAAAGTGAACTCAAGGCCAGCCTGAACTGCACAGACTCTGTCTCAAAAAGACTATCTATCTATCTACATATATATAAATTGTGATCCCTCCCCTGCTTTCTCTCCGTAACCGTTTTCTTTTTTGAGAGAAAACTTACATAATCCACATACCATTAAATTCACCTTTTAAAGTGTATAGTTCAGGGCTTTATATCGTTTGTACGTAATAATTCACTCATACGCTTTTTTAAACTACGCCCCCCCCGCCCCGCCTTCAGACGGGGGGGTCTCACTATGTAGCTCAAGCTGGCTTCAAGATCATCACCACCCTCCTGTCTCAGTTTCCCAGGTGCTGGCGTGACATAAATGTACCACCGGGGCAGGCTTTAACTGCCCTCAGAGGTAAGCTGCCCGAGGGCTTTATTCACTAGTGTCCCTACAGATGAATTGTGCCTGCATACAGGAGATGCCCAGTAAACACCTGAGCAATTTCTTGCATTCCGACCAACTGAGCCTTTCCTGGTGACCCAAGATCTTCTCTCACTTTTTGCACATTTTGGTAAGCGCTCCTCAATCCCGTTTCCAGCGCTGCACGCATCCCCAGCGTTCACCTCTTCCTGAGAACTTCGCCGTCCTCGGGTACGGGGGTGCACTCCCCCGACCTAAAGGCCGAGCCCTTACCCTTCGGCAGACTGCAAGCCGCGGTCCCCAATTCCAGGTCCCCGCCCTGGCCGTCATTCCCGCTGTCCTGGGTCAAGCGAGGCCGCCGAGGCAAAACCCCCGCACTCCGAGCGACTTTCACCATGGGCCCCTTCCGCGGTGCGACAGCGTGACGCCACTTCCGGTCGCGGGGCTCCCGCCCTTCCTCTTCCGGGCGGGCCCAGGGCGGGGCTGAAACCGAGACTCGCCAAGCTGTCCACATGCCCCACCCGAAGGCGAGAAGGCCCGGCGATATGGCACTCGTCTGTTTAACCAGTTATCCTGCCAGGCCTCAACATTTCTAACACTCTTGCTGGGAAGCCGGAACCTCGGGGCACCCGCCCTTAGTCCCCCGGTCCCACTACAAATTCCTCCACGCTATTCCACAAGAACACGCTACACGCGGGCAGGTTTTACTTCATTTTTATAAAACCCGAGCTGGCTGAGCTTCAGGTTGCAGCAGCCGCTCAGGGAGGGGTGGGGTAATCGGCTGGGCCCCGCCTCCCCAAGTCCGGGAGCGGAGGTCTAGCGCCAACAGCTGCAGCTCCTCGCAGCTGCCAGGCAATGCTCAAGCAGGGAGGATGGCACGGTGGAGGCCGGGGAGAGGGAGGCTCCTGAGGCTTGGACGCTGCGCGGTTTTCCCTTCTCCCCACTCGCCTCCCTTCCCAGCAGAGCCTGGTTTACTGGCCAGCCTGAGGCAGAACAAGGCCCAGGAGCAGCTGGAGGGAGGTGGATGGGAACAGAGCACCAAAGGGAAGGGGCCCTCGGCCCGACGGGAGAGGGACCTGGCCCTCGCTCCCGCCAGCTCCCCACTGAATTCACAGCACGGAAACACCTGTAGTCCAACAACTCCACGTGGAGGTAACTGAATCTGGGTCCAAAGGGGGCAGGCAGGTGAGAGAGAGGGGTGGCAGGGGCTTTGACGACTACAGCAGGTGCAGGAGGGAGGCAGCGGACTCCTCCTACCCGTGGGAGGAGACGATCGGGCGACTGATATTGCTGTTGGTGGTCATGGCATTCAGCTCCCACCTGGAGGACCAACGGATCTTCAGAAAGGACAGAGAGGGTGCCCCAACTCCCAGCTCAGAATCCCTTGAACAAAGCTATAAACACAGAACTGCCTTTCTAAAGCTCAACCACCCACAGCCATTCTTGTCAGCCCTATCAGCCCCCACCCACCATAGATCGGGCCACCTCTCTTCCACCTCCAAGCTCATGTGCATTTCCTGTTGATGTTTTTATACAGGGCCTGACTCAGAGCTCCTCCCCTCCCTGAAGCCTCCCCCGCCCAACCCACCACATTGAAATTAAATTGCTCTCTTTTCCACAATCCTTTCATTCTATAAAGATTGACCAAGTACCTCCTTATGCCAAGACCTAAGCAGTCTACTTGGTGTCAGGCACTTGCACGTGCGTCAATCCTGGGCCAGCCTGGGACCCACCAGTTCAACCTGTATCCTCCCTGTCATCAAATATGGAACACACAGACTCTCAGCAAGTAAGAGTTAAAGTGAAGTGACACTAGCAGGGAGAAGTGTCTCAGAATGACCTAGCTTAACCCTTGGTGGTTGACCTGAACCTAAAGATGGAATTCAGAGGCAAGGAGCCAGGGCCTCCCGTAATTCTAGAACTAAAGTGATCTAGAGGAGTAAGTGGCATGGTGGCACATGCCTATAATCCCAGCACTTGGGAGGCTGAGGCTGGAGGAATACAGTGAATTCAAGGCCAGCCTGGGCTACAGAGCTGAGAGACCCTATCTCAAAAAACCAAGAAAGAAAAAAAAAAAAAAAAGGAAGAAAAGAGGCTCCTAAAGCTTACTTTGAAATTAGGATGAAAGATTTAATTAGCCATCCTTATTAACAAAAACAGCTCTATAAGCTCAGGACTCAGGAAGTGATGCCTCTCTGAGCTTCATTCAAAAAACTATTTCTGGGCTGGGGATATAGCTCAGTGGACAGCACCTGCCTGGCAAGGGTGAGATTGTGAATTCAATTCCTAGTCAAAAAAAAATTTTTCTTTTTAATATTATTCACCCAGCTGACAATTTTATTATATGGTGGTAGGCATAGCTCCTTCCATATCATTACTCACAAGAACACATCTCCAGCAGGACAAAAAACGCCTGTGTCCTCCACACTGAGCATGAGCTAATCAGGTCACACCTGTGCTGCTCATTCACCACCCCCCACCCCCCCACCCCCGCCAGTTCCTCTTTTGCAAGCACTCACTGTACCTGATGTCATGGGGCAAACAGGACTGGTCCAGGTTATACTGAATCACCGCCAGTTTGCACAGAGTCTTCAGACTAGGGCCTTAAAGGGAGGAGTTGGAGGAGGGAGGTGGTTAAAGCCAAGAAAAGGTCGAGTCCTGGACAGCACCACCCAAAGACATACATCCTGCCAACAGAAGCACTTCAGAAGTAACTACTTACTGAAGTCCAAAATGTGTAAATCAGAATGATCTATGAGGTCAAATTCATCTCCCAGGCCTTCCTCAGGAGATGGGCTGTAGGGATCAAAAGAGCTGAAGGTAAGAGGGAAACTCCCCATAAGACTCTTGCTCAGAAACCTCTTGCTCCCCTGTTAAGACACAGGCTCTGTCCTTCCCTGAGCCCTCCCTTCTCTCCTCCTAACCTGGTACCCCCAAATAGGACGATCTTGTCACCAACAATACAGCAGCACTGGCGCCGGCGGGGACATGGTCCCTTTCCCTTGGGTTCAATCTTTTTCCAGGAAAAAGACACTAAAGGGAAGTTTATACAAAAATTCAGTACCTGCTCAGTCCAGGTACCTCCACTCCCCAGCCCTCTTCTACTCAGGATATTCTTTTCCTCCCACTTCAGTTGCTTCCTAAAAGTTGTGCTCTTTACCAGGGTTAAACTTCCAGAGGTCATGGAAATGCCGGTTCAGTCTTGCATTATAGCCACCAAAGATGTACAGCTCTCCATTGTAGCCAACTGGAAGAACAGAGGAAAATCAAGAGTATGGAGGATAGTGACACACACCCGTAATCCCAGCACTATGGGAGGCCAAGCAGAAAGACTAAATTCCACCCCAGCCTGGCAATTTAACAACTGTCTCAAAAAAAAAAAAAAAGGGGGGCCAGGGATATGGCACAGTGCTACAGTGCCTACCTGCCAAGTATGAGGTCCTAGGTTCAATTCCCAGTACAAAAAACAAAAAAACAAAAAAAAAAAACAAAAAAAAAAACCACATCAAACAAACAAAAAAAGTAAGAAGGGAAGGATAAGAGACTGCACCCAGAAATAACAGCTACTCACAGGCTGAGTGGCTCCGGCGTCCCTCAGGCAGCACTGGCGTGGGGGGACAGTCCAGCCACGCTTCAGTTCTGGTGTCAAAGACACGAATACGATTGCAGTAAATCTCGTTGTTGGAGTGGAATGGCCCGAAGCGGTCCGCACGGCCCCCAAAGACATACATGTGACTGCCCAGCATGGTGGCGGAGTGGAAGTCCCTCCATCGTGCAGGGTTGCCCTGGTCAGGAATGGAGAGGCAGGGTAGGTCAGCATGGGTGCTGGAGGGAAGCTGCTTTCAGTCTGAGCTCCCATAATTTCTTCTGTAAAGGGTGGGGATCTTAGAAGAGGAGGAAAAGACAGACCTTTGTACAAACAAGGGTCCATGTCATGGTGCTCGTATCCAGCTTGTGAATGTCATTGGAAAAGCAATCTGCCTGAGAACAGAAAGGAAGACAAGAGGGGGCCAAGGTCACACTAAGCCTCCAGCCTTCCCCTTAAAACATGCAAACAGCCAAAGTCTCCCATTCAGCTATGTTTAATATGCCTTCCTCTTTCTCATTCTCATACTAAACCTTTGGTTTTTCCCCAGGCTTACCAGCTGCTCATAGCCCCCAAAAATGTACATAATCTTGCCGAGGACACAAGCAGAATGCCCATCCCGGGCCCCAGGAATTGCTCCCGACACTCGGGGTGTAGACCATTTGTGAGTATCTAAAGAAAGTGAAAGAATGACCCAGGTCAGCACCCTCCTAAATTCTGTGTACCCCTATTCCCCTGGCTCAACCACAGCTTTCCCAAGCCCCTTGGCACCATCTGGTAGAACACAGTTTCTTTTTGAGACCCCTACTCACTGACGTCAAACGCGTAGAGCACATTGCAGGCTCCTTCTGTGTCATTCCGCCCGCCCCAAAGGAAGACCGTGTCATCGATGAGGACGGTTGAGTGTCCGTACCGCATGTAGGGAACCACAGGAGCCTGCCCGCGAACGGCTGGCCTCACTGGGGGCAGCTTTGTCCAACGCAAGGACACTGTGGGCACAGCACTGCTCAGCCCTGGGAACCTCCCTCCAGCTGTCCACCTTTTCCCAAACCAGACATTCATCCCCAACCCCTGTGGCCACAGGAATCATCGCCAAAATACATCCAGCCCCCATTCCCCTCCCTGCAGTGGGCACCCAGGGACAGTGTCAGCACTGGCTTACCTGCATTGAAAATGTGAACGTCTATCTGTCGCAGCGTCTCATAGTCTTCACCAGAACAGTAACCTCCAAAGGAGTACACCCGGTGCCCAACAGCCACTGCAGCATGGTTCACCCTGCGTGGCCCTCCCTCCAGATGCACCGTCCACCGTAACATCCCCTGGGCCACTGGTCACAGCAACATGCCCCCCCGGCACGGCCTGTCACCTCTGGTACCTATGTCAGATCAGGGCCATGGGCTCTTTAGGCAAGGCTTCTGCCTGATTCACTGAGACTGCCCAAGACCAGCCCTCACCTCCAAGTGTCACCCTGGTGCTCCCACACCACCCCTCCACAGGGACACTAGTCAGCTCTGGTGACTGGCCCTGCCCCCAGGGAGCTAGTGAGGTCAAGGAGCAAGTCCTGGGCCTGTACTCTCCCACATCAAAAAGTGGGGCTGCCTCAACCTGATTGCCAACTCAGACTCTGGTGATCATGGTCACCCCCACGCCACTCATACAGGCTCCACCCTGTCCTTGGAACAAGCTCCAAGCCCCCTTTGCAGGCGGGTATGCTCTCTTGTCTCTAGCTCTGTTCTTTGCCACCTCTCTAAGAATCTCTGTGCTCTTAAAGGTGGGGATATCAAAATACACACAGCTATTAATATCCTGGACAGCCCCAGACAACCCATTGAAACCTGGCATGGGTGCTTTAAAGTAAAAAAGCTGTTAGAGTAGAACACTGCCCCTACCCAGGGCAGGAAAGCCCATGTTACCATAGTTGATTAGCCCCTCACAGGGAGTTCTTGTCAAGCTGAGCCGCTGTCCCTGGGGTCACCCAGGGCCCCAACAGGCATGAAGAGTTCCTTTGACAGCTGTGCCTGGTATGCTGCCAGAACTGGAAACTTAAACCAGGAAGGCATGTGTATTCTGGGTCTGGGAGTAGGGAAAGAGGTTTCATCCTCCTGCCATTTCCCCAACCCTGTATGGTACAGAACAAGCCATTTCCAGCAGTTCTTCCCCTACGTGGGCCCCTGACAGGATGGGGTGTGCACTGGAAAGGAAAAGGGAAAGAAAAAAGCCCTTGGACAGGATAAAGAGGAGGACCCAGGCAGGAGAGATCATGGTCTCTTATGAGACAAACTGCCAACTCAGTGATAATTTGAAGGCTCTTTCAGGCAAACCCTTTTCCAACTGCAAGGCCTCTGCTGGCAGGCACCTGCTGGGATTGGGCAGATCATCTGCTCCCTGTTCAAAAAGCCTTGGCAAAGAGAGGCCACCAGGCAGAAACTTAGGCACGCGCGTGCACACGTATACATGCAAAAGGCTCAAGCGAGGCCCCTTGCCGGCAGGAGACATGGCTATCGACTGACTTGCCGGTCTCACTCAACCTCCCCCCAAGCCCACACTGAGTTTTAAATTGCCACGCTGCCCAACCTGAAATAGCCCTAGCCAGAAGCTACTCTCGCTTCATTACTCCAGCCCTCCAAAGTGTGTTGGACCTGGCTTCTTGGGGGGGGCATTTAAAAAGGTGAAAGGCTTAAAAATCAAAGTCCTTCATCTTCCCCATACCCTGTACTCGCCCTTCAGATACAGCCAGGTAAAGCAAGAAGTGTACACATAAGAGACAAGCAATTCTGGCAAAGGTGGACAAAACATCTTAGCTTCTCTTCCATAATGACAACTCAGACTCAGGAAGAACAAGCCCCTGTGTTCCAAGAGCTCCTCTTATCTGGGGCTCCCCAATCCTCTATCCCTGTGACATTTTCAAGCGCTTCTATCCCCTTAAAGTATCCAATCCCCTCTGTGGTCTCTTGCAATCCTTAACCCCCCTCTGTGGCACTTCTTAATCTGAAAGCTTTGCATTTTTCTCATTTTTCCTTCTCTTACAACTCTAGGATCCACCCAAGAAACATCCATTTTTATACCGCCACGAAAAGTGGAAAAACGAATTGTCTGTCGTTTTTCAGCCCCGGGGGTATTCTTCCCTGAATATGACCCCATCCTTATCTTCTTCTCCCTACTGAACCTCCCCATCATCACCCACACTCCCCCTTCTATTATGTTCAGCTTCCTCTTCCTCCTTACAACCCGGCCTTCGGTTTCTTTCATTGCCTGCTCCAGCCACCAGGTCTCACTCAACCATTTCCTGACCACTCTCCCCATCGCTTCGCTCCCCATTAACACTCCTTTCCCGTCATCCCCCAGGTCCCTTACCACCACCACTGCATTACTCTCGGGCCCCTCCCCCACGACTCCAGCTTCAGACATGGGCGTCACCAGCCCCCACCCCCAATTCTTCCTTGCATCTCAACCCATCCCAGGCTACCTGCCAGGCCGGGCCGGGGTGGGGTCGCGGGTCCTCGCGCTGCCTACAGCCTAGAACCCGTGGCGTGCCAACCGACGCCTAGGTCTCCAACGAGATAAACACACCAGGCTCCGTCTTCCGGCGGGTAGCTAGGGGCGCACGCGCGGTCCGACCTCGGGGTGGGGGGGGGGGCTGGCTCCTTCTGGGACTTGTAGTCCACAGGTTTCCGGAGGCGGGTCGGGGGCTAAACAGTGCGCCGGACCCGACGGGGAGATTCTGCGCATGTGCAGAAACTGTGTCCAGAGCGCGAGGGTCACTGGGTAATGTAGTCCTTCGATATCTGAGCCGGGGATGGCGGAGGCGGGGCGAGGGGTGGACTCCTCGTCCTCGCTCGCGTCAGTTAGGGACCCTGGGCGGGGCTGGAGGACTAGGCGCCCCGGCTCGTCTAGCCGGGCCGGAAGTGAAGGTGCGGGTCGGGCCGCGGGCTGTAAGAGGGTGAGGTGCGCGGGGACGCTGGCGCCAAGAGTCGGTGGGAGCGGGCGGGGACGCCGCGGCTGGGCCTGAGGCGCTCTCCTCAGGCCGTGTCGAGGGACGCCCGGAAGAGCGGAGGGAGAACAGGCACGGCTTGGCTGGGGGCGTCAGCGACGCCGTGTTCTCTAGGCCGGAGGGGCGTGGCGGGGCGCTGGGATTCTGGAAGCGGTGCGGTGCGGAATGGGTGGTGGGGCTTTGGGTTGGGCTGCGGAATCAGAAATTGGAGGTATCTAGGTGAGTGGAGCTAAATTACATGTAGGAGCCCCCGACTTGAGGGAATGAGAGATGGGAAGGAGCGAAGATGATGTGGGCACCGGGAGGAGTAGAGCTAGTCTCCTGAACGAGAGGGTGAAGATGGGCTATCCCTCCCGTTCTTGCAGCCCCAGCCCGCATGGCAGCAGCAGTTCTAACAGGAGACACCATGGGCCCTGAGCGTATCTTCCCCAACCAAAGCGAGGACCTGGGCCCACACCAGGGCCCCACAGAAGGAACCGGGGATTGGAGCAGTGAGGAACCTGAGGAGGAGCAGGAGGACACAGGGGTAGGCCCAGCTGGCTACTCCTATCAACCGCTGAACCAAGACCCTGAACCCGAAGAGGTAGAACTGGCACCCGTGGGGGACGGAGATGTAGTTGCTGACATCCAGGATCGGATCCAGGTACGGTGCATGGGGAATTACTCCTGAGCAGGTGACTCCCCAAAAAGCAGGACCCTAGCTGCCTTCTCTGGCTCTGCAGGCCCTGGGGCTTCATTTGCCAGACCTACCGTTAGAGAGTGAGGACGAAGATGAGGAGGGAGCCGCAGCACTGAGCAGCCACAGTTCCATCCCCATGGACCCAGGTAAAAGAGCTGTGCTTTCATTCAAGAATCATGATAGAGTGTACTGGCTTCAGCCAGTTTCAGAGAAACCCGTTATTTTTAGAAAAGCACTTCATAAATTAGGGTTTTGCAGACTTCAGAATGCAGTCGTTTTTGGGGGGGCAGAGGGCAGGCTCTCCTACAGATTATCAGGTGGATTTGGTAACTTCACCGGCCCAGGACTTTGGGTTGAATGACAGGGGATAGTCCCATTGTTGCCATGCCTAATCAGCCTGTGGCTGTGATTTCAGAGCACATAGAACTGGTGAAAAGGACAATGGCTGGAGTAAGCCTGCCTGCACCAGGGGTTCCTGCCTGGGCTCGGGAGATATCAGATGCCCAGTGGGAAGATGTGGTACAGAAAGCCCTCCAAGCCCGGCAGGGATCTCCAGCCTGGAAGTGACCACACTGAGAACTGCCTCATCTCCCGACATTCCAGACCAGAACCAGCACAGCACTGAACACATCTTTGATTGTAATGTCCATCTCCATCCTCTCTTCCTTTCACATCAAGGAAAATTAGACATCTGCTCAGAGACCCACTTTATTCAATTCTGTACATATGGGGACATTGGCCCAAGCCCAACCCACTTAGTATGTATCACTCTGGAGAATAAAGCACCCTATGTACACAGCCAAAAGCCACACAGCCTGTATCCGCCTGGGACCTAGGTCCAGCCCTCCCCGGCCCTTTGCCCCTCTTAAGGTATCTAAAGGGGACACACGCAAAGGGCTGCCTGTCAGCACAAAAAAGGAAATAAATAGGTGTTATGGGAGCCATGCTTGGGGCACTGCTCCCTGCTTCCTTCTTTCTAGTTTTGGGAATCCACAGCACAGGAAAGCAGTCAGCCAAGGGTGGTCCCTTCCATGTTTGTGATTCCCAGGGCTGCTGCTCACCGTAGAGGGGAATAGAGGAGGGGGTCTGGTCATCCCCTACACCTTCCCTGGCCATGGTCCAGCTGGGTCCTGTGTTTATCATTTGTCCATAGCCTATACTTTTCTTTTTGACCTCTGTTTTGTTATACAGTGGGGAAGAGGACATAATACATCAGCCTGCACATTGGGCCTATTTGAGCACCCTCCAGCTCCTCACTCCAGGGGCCAGTGGAGCTTGCCTAACTTTGGTGAGAATAATCTCCTGCTTCCTGCGTGCCTCTGCAGGGGGCAAAAAGGCAGAGAGACACGGATAGAGTTCAGAGGAGGATGAGGGGAGAGGAGCATATGTATTCCTGTTTCTCAGAGCAGCCTCAGGGAGGTGTGGGGTCAGGAGCAGGAGGGGCACGGGCATCCCCAGGTTGTCCGAGCACTGGTACTCAGCCCGTCTGTAGTAGCCACATGGAGGCATAAACACATTTTGGGAAGAAGCAGGCCCACTCTGGGTATCCCTGCTTCAAGTGCCCACATCCCTTTGGGTAGCTAGAGGTGCTGCCTTGCCCCAGTCAGCCAGGAGGGAGCACAGGGTACAGGGCCGGGACAGCGTCCAGGGTTGAGTGAGCTGTGGCCCTGTGGGAGGTGAAGGGGGTCAGAGCGCCTCCTGGCTGGCAGTCAGAAACTCTTCTGCCCGCTTGTGCGCCTCCAGTGCCTTGATGGTATAGACGTCCTGGGGCAGCTCAGACTTTCTCCGGAGCAGCACTTTCTCTTTCTTGATGTCCTTTAGCATCTGTGTAGAGAGAGCAAGAAGATAAGGATTAGTAACTGATTTCCAAGGAAGTCTCTTATTTCCTTATTTCATTTGTTGGCTCTGCTGCTCTTACCTTCTTTTCCTTCCAGATCTATTATTTCTATCCCACCCTCCAACCCTCACCCTGGGGCCCTCCCACCTGCACAGCCTCTGTCTCCACAGTCCTCTTCAGAAGCTGGATGTCTTCTGCCGTGGGGGTCTCTGTCTCCATGGAGTATACTGGAGGCAGTGGTGGAGGTGCTCGGAACATGGGATACTGAGGGACAGGAGGTGTGGGCAGGTGGTGAGACCCACTTCCGAGGGGTATGGCCTGGTTGCCTCAAACCCTTCCTCTAAAAAGTCTCCCCCCAGCTCTAAATGCACCCTGAGTTTTACCTGGGGATTAAGCCGAGCCAGCTCCTCAATCTTTTGCCACATCTCTTCTCTTTCCTTCATTCGGAACCGGCCCCTGTGGAAGCACAAGTAGGATTGGGCTGGGTTTGAGAGAAGGAAAGGGAGCCAGAGGTAGAAGGTGAAAGCCTCCCAGGGAAGATACTCACTTCTGTTTCTCTGCCTTGTACTGCTGTGTGCAGTCGTCAAACAGCTTCTGATTCATTTCCATGAATAGCTTCAGAGCGTTGTAGATGAGTCCATGAATTGTCCTGCCACTCAGAATAAAGGTGATGTACAGGAGGCTGGAGCTTGCCCTTAGCACCAAGACCCCAGTTTGCTCATTTCTAGGAGGTATTTCTGCTAACAGCTTTCTCACTTACTGCTCCTGCTTCACAAAGCTCCATGGGTATAAGCAGGTAAGTCAGCCAGATCATATGCCTGTGACTGGCATTTAAAGGTCTCTGCTAATATCAGTGTCTTTCTGCACCCCATGTCCCAAAGCCTACATTCTTCCCGCTGCTCCCCACTCTAACAGCCTCCTGTCAGCATACTATGTCTACGCCATTGCGTGCTTGCTCTTAGCAGGAAAACCTTGCTACAGTGCTGGAATTTTTTAAGCAGACCATATCTACTTCCCCCAGCACAGCACTGTCACTAGAACTGTAACATGACCAAGCAGCAATGGGATACAGCCACTGCTCTGCTGTTTGGTGTCATGGGTCCCTCATGGCATTTCTGTCTCTCTGCACTCCCCTCAGGTGAGGTCCCTGGTCTTCAGCTCATCCCAAATCCTTAAAGCTTCCCCACTGCCCTGCCCAGCCCAGGGCCATACTTGTTCCAGTGGCTCTTGGAGTTCCTGTAGAGTGCAGGGAACATGATGGGGAGGACACGGGCAGCATTGTCACTTATCAGGCTCATGATGTACTCGTTGTTCCAGTAATAGAGGGCACGCTCTGCCACCTGGTGGGGAGAGGTGGGATGACTGGGGCCCTGTGTGCCTTGCACAGGACCCACTGCTAGGTTTCTCGGAGGCAGAGACCAGGCCAGGCTGGGGTAGGTCTAACCTCACCTGGAAATGTGGGCTGGAGACACACTTGGCAAGTTGGCGGAAGAGTGGCTCCATCACCTTGCTGAACTCTGAGGGTTCAATGACGTCCAGGATCTCCTCCAGCTCATTCAAGAACATCACCTCCTTGGGACTATGGGTCTTGGGCCAAAACTTCAGAAGTCCTACAATCACCTGTGAGAATAGAACATGAGGAAAAGCTCTGAACACTGCCTGCTTCTCTAAGAGGCTTTCTGCCACCCTGCCCCACCCCTGGGTGTCTTCTGCTAACTGCTTGTGCTGCTCTGGCATGGATGTGCTTCTCAGGTGTACACAGGGTTTACTTCTTCATCAGACAGGAGACCATATCACTTGTCAGGCCACAGCCCCACCTCCGTCCCTTTGCAGCACTCCTCAAGAGGCACATATTATAGCACATGCCTATAATCCCAACACTCGGGAAGCTGAGGCAGGAGCAGTGTCTCCTGTAACCTGGGCTACACACAGTTCAAAAGTCAGCCTGGACTACGTAGTAAGACTCTGGCTAAAACAAAAAAAGAGATATAGACTGGCAAGTACTGGGGAGATGGAACCTGGGGCCCCATAGGGGAATTACCGGTTCAGTCAGACTGCTCTCCTTCTCCAAGAATTGAACCACACAGTATGCCAACTGCAGAAGGCAGAGATAGGAAGGGGGTGGGGATCTCAGAGGTCAGTGGCAAAGACCAGAGCCCAGAATGGATGGGGAGGTAAGCAGCAGATTTCTCCACCCACTCACTGTCATCCCTGTCCCTCTCCACTGATCTCTGCTGCCCAGCTAGGGGTGCTCAGGAGGAAGGCAGCTCACCTGAGGGTGGTACACACTCAGCGACTTGACCTTGTGAAGGGGAAGCAGAACACGGATGAGGAACATCTTGTGCTCCTCTTTGAGGGGCAGGGCAAAGCCATTGATGATACTAGGAGTTAAGGGAGGGTTTTAGGGCCAGAATGCCAGACCCAGGTTCAAGGCACTGAGGCCCCGACCCTTCTCAGGCATCTTGGCTCCACCCCACCTCTCACCTGCCCAGGATCTCCAGGAGCTCGGCAATCCCATTGTGGTGCTCCGTCTCATAGATGAACCTGTGGGAAGAAGGTTCCCCTGACCCCTCACTAATGTGCCTCTCACATTCTGCACTTGCCCTACCTCACCCACCCTGGCAAAGGCTGGCTCTGCCTCTCAGCCTGGGCTTCCAGCCTCACCTGTAGAAGATGTGGTTGATCTGCCTGCGGATATAAGCCCGGAGCCCCAAGAATTTGCCATAGATGCGGTGCAGAATGGTCTTGAGAAAGTCTCGCTCTCGAGGGTCTTCACTGTCAAACAGGTCCAGGAGCTGGGAGCAAAAAGAAGGACCTCGAGTGAGACAGCAGCCAGGGAGGCTGGCCCAAGATGCCACAGCACCCTAGCTGGGGCCTTGAGGGTCTCAGGGCACAGATTCCTCTGGAAAATTCCTCCTTGATTCTAGTCTGCTGTGCTCCCTAGGGTAGTGTCTGGGTGGGTGTGTTTATGTGTTTACTCCACATTATGATGGAAGCTTCTTGAGGGCCCAGGGCTTTAGTGCCCACCCATGGTGTCCTGATATCAGATGTGATGCATTGAAAAGAAAAGGAAGAGCAGCCTGGACTCAGATGAGGGACACATGAGAAAGGGGGATCTTGGGGACTCACAGCAAGGACAAACTTCTGGTCAATGTACTTCTTGGCTATGTTTGGCTGGAAATCAGGAGACTCGAGGAAACGTAAGAAAAACTCATACACGAGCTGTGGAGGAAAAGGAACATGCACTGAACTGTTCCACAAGGACCCTGGGGTTCCTCTGTGTCAGTCTGAGTGGCCAGTCCCTGCCCTGGTACCTGGAGGTGCGGCCAGGCAGCTTCCAGCGTGGGCTCGTCCTCCTCTGGGTCAAACTCGGCCCCTGTGGGATTCGATGAAGGTGGCAGCGTCCGGAAGAGGTTCACTGAAAACTGAGGTGTGGCCAGGTCAGTGTGCCAGGGCTGCTCCAGGGCCCCACCCTGCCCATGCCCTCCCAGTGCCCACCATGGTGACGGCCTCTGGGTAGATGGCCTCGGTGACAACGTCACGACTGTGGGTGATGTACTCCACCATCTCATTCAGTCCTGCCCGCTTCACCTCCTTGAATTTGAGGTCACTGAGTGGGTCCGACACAAAGTCGAAGAGAACACAGCACTGGCGCAGCTTCTGGATAAACAGCTCCTCCCGCTCCTGGGTAGGCGAATCTGCAGGGCCCTGGCTGTCAGCACCTCCTCCTCCCCCCGCCCTTCATGCCAAGCCCTGCTTGCCCTGCAGGACCTTCCCTTTCCCACCCTGCCACCACCCTAACCCTGGCACCCCTGCTCTGCCACCGCCCAGTGCCCCACACCTGGTCCAGCAGCCACCAAGCTGGCTTCGAGTACCTTTCAGGGCAGGGAGCTTCTGCAGCTCCCTGTTCTTGCTGAGGTTGAAGCGGGAGGAGCTCTGCCTTCGCTCCTTCTTGACAATCTGGGGTCCCCCTGAGTACTTGATTTTGCTGAGCTGTGTGGGGGGTGGTGTGCTGTTGCTGGGACGCTTGTTGGATGGCGGTGCTTGAGGCTGGGGCTGGGGCTGAGGCTGGGACTGGGGCTGTGCCGGTGCTTGGGCCTGGTCAAACACATAATCCATTAGGGTTTGCTCCCCAGAAAAGGCCTCCCACCCTGGGCCTGGGCTCCCCCACTCCAAGTTTATGCTTCTACAGTCCTAGGTGGCCGGCAGGCTATCCTTGCTCCTGAGGAGATAGCCAGGGACCCAGGCAGTGGTGGCTTGTGGCCCCTAGAAATCATGTCTCCTAAAAGGACACCACCGACTATACACTGAGACCCTGCAATGTGTTCATTCCTGTTAGATACAGTGCACACGCCTGGAGTCCCAACTACTCAGGAGGTTGAAGCAGGAGAATGGCTTGAGCCCAGGCCTTTGAGACAGCCTGGATACATAGTGAAACCCTATCTTTATTTTCTTTCTTTCTTTTTTTTTTTTTTAGTACCGGGGATCGAACTCATGATCTCACACTCGCCAAGCAAGCGCTCATACCACGGAGCTAAAAACCTGGCCCGAAACCCTGTCTTTAAAAAAAAAAAAAAAGCTCATCCCAATCTGTGTGTGTGCTACTAAAGTGAGCATGCTTCATTCCAATTTGTGAACAGCCAAATAACTGATCGATTGATGGTGACAGACATCAGAAAAGTAGTCATTTTGCCAGAGCGGGAGTGGTGGCAGTGTAGCTGCATAGGCTGAAGAGATCGAAAATTGGTCTGGGAAATGGAATCACTGTATCTCTTGACTGGAACCGGAAGGGTCAGTGTGTACACACCTCCAAATTCACTGAATAGCACATCTAAAAATCACTGGAAGCGATATCCTTCAATTAAAAGGGAAAAGGCGCTGGGTGTGGTGGTGCACCTGTGTAGTCCTAGCACTCACCCAGCACTCTGGAGGCTGAGGCAGGGGAATTGACATAAGTCCAAGGCCAACCAGGGCTACATAATGAGTTCAAGGTCAGCCTAAACTATGTAGGGAGACATACTCTCATAAAACCAAAATAAATAAAGGTAAAAGAAACATACATTTTTATGCCTTCGACATTTAGTTTAATAAAAATCCTATATTAAAAATAAGTCTTTTCAGGTTGGGGATATAGCTCAGTGATAGAGCACTTGGCTAAGCATATGAAAGACCCTAGGATAGAGCCCCAGCATTCCAAAAAATGAAATAATAATAAAATGTTTTGTCTGAATCCACTGGGGCACACTTGTAATCCCAGCTGCTTGGGAGTCTAAGACAGGAGGACAAGTTCAAGACTAGCCTGGGGAACTCAGCATGACCTTGTCTCAAAATAAAAAAAGAAAAGGGATGGGGATGTAGCTCCATTTGGGCCCCCATTACCACAAAAACAAAAAAGTGCTCCATCTGCAGACAGTCTTTAACAATCTCACTGATAATAAAAAATAAATAATTGGAATTTCATGGCATTAAAATTACATTTATGAAAACTACATAGTAAGTATAATCACACGTGATTCAGCTGTAAAAAACATTTACTTTGTCACAGTAGTTCCTCCATATTGGTGGTATTTTGAGAGGAGGACAAATGTCTGCACAGAGGCATAAGAATGCTGAGGTCTTCATTTTCCACAGAAGTCAGTAGATAGGCTCAAAACAACTTTATGCTAAAAAGCATAAAGGAATCTTAAATTTGGAAAGATAAAAGTTGGTCTGTGAGGAAAGAGCAGAGTAGACGGCTGCCTCTGACTAGAAGTTCAGTGGCAGCATAAAAGCTATGTAGAAGAGCTCCTCACACTAAAATACACACGCAGGACAGGGCTCAGAGTCAGAAGGCGCAAGACCAAGTCCACTGTGTGGGTGACTGTTTCCTGCAGTAGTAATATTACAGAGGCTTTTTCTACATTTCAAGATTTTTTACTAGCTGACACTTTTATGGTTTTTAAAAGTTATCTAGTTTTTGAGATAGGGGCCTCAGGCTGGTCTCAAACTTGGGATCCTTCTGCCCAATAGAAGGATTGCCCACACCAATCCTAATAGGTGTGCTGACTGTACTTCTATAATAGGAGAAAGACTACTTTTGTTTTTTTTTCTTTTTTTCTTTCTTTCTTTTTTTGGTATCGGGAATCAAACTCAGGACCTTGTGCTTGCCAGGCAGGTGCTTGTGCTGCTGAGCCACTTTTTGTTTTTTTGAGACAGGCTCTCACTATGTAGCTCAGGCTGGCCTTAAACTCACAGCAATCCCCATGTCTTAGCCTCCTGAGTGCTGAGATTACAGGTATATGCCACTACTCCTGGTTTTGTTTTTGTTTTGTTTTTTGGTACCAGGAATCAAATTCAAGACCTTGGGCTTGCCAGGTAGGTACTTATGGCACTGATATATCCCTGCCCCCCCCCACTTTTTTAAGGCCCTAGGAATTGAACCCTGGGCCTGCACACTGAGCTAGATCCCAGCTCTTTTTAAAATTTTTTATTTTGAAGGGCCAAGGGTTTAGCTTGATGGCGTAAGTGCCTGCCTGGCAAATGCGAGGTCGTGAGTTCAATTCCTGGTTTAAAAAAAAAAAATCATTTTGAGACAGTGTCTAAGTTATGAACTTGCCCAGGCTGGGATCTTGTGATCCTCTTGTCTCAGTCTATCAAAGTGCTAGAATTATAAGTATGCACTATACCAGCTATTATACCACAATTCCCGGACACTGTGTCAGCCCCACAAAGCCCATTCTCAGAAGTCTCAACACAGGTTTTGCAGGGATATCACCTATGCCTTACTAGGAAGGAGACAGGCAGGGCCACAGCACAGACCTAACAGGGAGTAAAGTCAGGCCTCGCTGGGTACCTACACCACAGGAAGGCAAATCTGACTTCCTGTCTCCACAACCACCTTCTCCTCCCCAGTTCCCTACCAAGTTCTTCCTCTCTACCATGAAAATGGAGGGATGTAAAATTCTCTGGGCTGGGGAAAGACAGAATGGTATCTGTCTACTTCTGTGAGTGAGTGAGTGAGTGAGTGAGTGAGTGAGTGAGTGAGTGAGTTTGTGTGTTTTGAGATAGGGCCTCACTATATAGTCCAAGCTGGCCCGGAACTCTCAGTGATCCTACTGCCTCAGCCTCTTGAATTTTAAAATGACAGGCACATGCCACCACACCCAGCGTCTGAAGGTTACACTCTGAATTTTTTATAAAGACAATTCTCTGAAGCTTGGGACCAATCTCAAGAAGTACTGGGTTTGGCTCAAGCAGGCCTGTGGGTTCAGCATGGCTGTGACCGTCTTGCCCTTGAAGGCTGGCCCTAGACACTAGTGTCACTAGGGGAACACAGGGAAGGGGCAGGAGAGCCCTCATGCCTTTCCTGTTGTAAGCAGTACCCAGAAGTGTGGTTTCAGCCCAATCCTGGGTCTCCCTTGGGAGAAGGGGGTAAGATGAAAGGTAGGGGTTAATACTTGGCCTGCTTCTGAACCCTCCCCTGCCTCACACTCCATTTCCCACTCTTAGGAACAACTAGCCCCTTACTTGAAGAGCTAATTTTGAGTCCTAACTCCGCAACCTTCAGGAAGTCCTATAGCCTCTCTGTGCCTCAGTTTCCTTATCTAACACTAGGATGAGGGTCTGTGCCAGCTGAGGACCAAGACTCAGACAGATGAGATCCCCGCACCTCCATGCACCTCATGCTGGGGGCACCTGAAAAAGGACATGTTCCTCCCAGAAAGGAAACACAGCCTCGATTTTCTCTGCTAACAGGAGGGGTTAAAGTAGGTCAGTGGTTTCCCAGCCACTCTTGCAAGTAAGATTCATGGGAACAGAGGACTGTATGGCTAAAAAATAATGTATGAAATGCAACTGCATGTTGTCAAAGGTCCCTTCCTCACTATGACTCTTACAGACAGCTGGTGTGCCCAGGGCTGTGGAGAGGGCTTGGCCTGCCCCACCCCCACCCCACTGGATGAGCCCAGTTGTTCTTTTTTTTGGTACTAGAAATTGAACTCAGGACCCTGTGCTTGTCAGGCAGGTGCTTATGCCACTGAGCTATATCCCCAGCCCAGCCCAGTTGTTTATGTTTGTTTTTTGTTGCTGTTTTTGCCATATTGGGGACTGAATCCAGAGTCTTCATGCAAAGCTATATCCCTACCCTTCTTTTTTAGACAGGATCTTGCTAATCTGACCAGGCTAGGATCAACCTGAAGTCTCAGCATCCCAAAGTGCTGGGAGTACAAGCATGAACCACCACACTCAGCTTCATCCTAGTTTCATAAGACCCCAGGCTCCTAGGCTGCAGGCACAGGAAGCACCAGCTGGTCCAGCCACCAAAAAAGGCCCTGGTTGCCTGAAACAGCGCCCTGCACACCCTGCCCTAGGAAACAGATGTGGGGCATGTCAGCCAGCCATTTGCAACCATCTCTCCTGAAGTCAGCCGGGCTCTGATGGCTGCACCTATCTGAGTTGCAGGTAGGAAGCAAGCTGAGTCCCCCAGAACGTTCTGCAGCCACCACAGCAAAGGATCAAAGGCAATCAGCTGGTCTGCCCTCCACTCCCTACTCTGTCCTGCCCAGTCTTCCTGAGACTCTCCAGATGCCTGAAATTCCTCCTTCTTCTACTTCAGAACTCTCAACAGACTAAGAAGAACCTTTCCTGGATTCAGGATGCCACTAACTGAGTTGTGCCCTGATTCCAAGCACCAGGCTCCTCCCAGCAAGATTCCCACTAACTTTGTCCACCCTGAAACCATCCTGTCCAATTCAGCCTAACATGGCTGCCATTATTAATAAGGCCAGATATTGAAATATAAATTAAAAACAGAAATGTAACAAGCAGGATAGGAAGTATTACATGAAAAAGATGACATAAAATTAACCAGAAAGTGCTAAGATTCAATACTGTATCTTTCATATAATGAACTAGCCTTAAGAAATGAAGACCATTTTAGTTAAACCCCCATGGTGACAGCCAGAGCTCTATCTCGCTGTGCTCGATTCTTCTTTTCTTATTCACTGAGCATCATGTGAAGTATAAAGACTAAAAGGTGACTAGGACATGGCTTTTGCCTTCAAACAGCTAACAGTCCAGGAGCAGGGCAGGCACCAAACAGCTAATGATACAAGGAAACACAAGAGCAGAGCCACAGAGCTTGTGGGAACACAAGGCTGAGATACCGGCTCTGCCTGAAGCATTCGGAAAGATGTCCCTGAAGAGCTGACTTTTGACTTCACTTTTTAAGGATACATCTGAGTTTAATAAACAAAACAAAAGAGAGGGAAATAAAGCAGTCCAGGCAATGCACCTGCATGTATGAGGGCCTGAGTCATAACTGCATTTGTCTTATCAGAAAACAGGACATTTGGTAGGAAGAAGACCATGGCTGGAGCTAAGTTCCCAGCTGAGAAAGGTAATGTTTGTTTGTTTGTTTGGGGGTGTTTGATTGGTTGTTTTTCTTTTTTTGCTTTTGAATTAGGAACTCACTGTGTACCCAGGATGGCCTCAAACTCTTGATCCTTCTGCCTTAGCCTCCTAAGTGCTGGGATTACAGGCACAATAACCATGCCTACCTGGAGTTTGGATTTTATCTTGTTTGTTTTTTTGAGACTGGATCATGGTAGGCAGTTTAGACTGGCCTTGAATGCATGGTACTCCTGCCTCATCTTCCCAGGTACTGGGAGTACAGGCATGAGCCACCAGGCCCAGCTGGATTTTTAACTTGTAAGGAACAGATGCTAAGATTGGTTTTTAAGTCAACAACAACAAAAAGGACCAAAAATAAAAAAGGACTGAAAAGACCTAAATGGTTTTTAAGGTAGGGACTGTGGCCTCAGGAAGAAGGGCTGAAATACAAGGACTGGGATCATTTTTTTCCTCCCTTTGTCTCTACCTGCAGGACTCAGAGCAGTGCAGTCTGTAAAGGAGTCCATAGTACTGTTTTTTTCCTCCAGACCGACCAGGAAGCCTAGTGTGGTGGCACATGCCTATAATCCCAGCACTCGAGAGGCTGAGGTAGGAAGACTGCTGCGATTGAGGCCAGGCTGGGATATACAGTGAGTTTAAGGCCATCCTGAACTGCATAGAGACCCTGTCTCACCCCCACACCCAAAAAAAAGACAAGAAACAGATCAGTCTCACCTGCTCTCTCAAGGCCCCTTTCCATTTTAGATTATCTTCTGCAATCTTACAGCCAGTTTATCATTTATTCATCCCTGCCACAGACCTGGGTTGAACTCTAGCTCTGCTACTTATTCCCAAGTAACAGCTATTTAACATCTCTAAGCCTTGGTTCTTCTGTGAAGTGGGAAGACAGCAGCAGTGTGTGATGTTCAGTGAGGCACTGCCATACACACTACTTAGTACTGTGCCCAGTGCTGGGGTGCAGTGTCCCCCAGGGGCTCTCCATCCAAAATCATGCCTGTGACCTTATTTGGAAACAGGGTCTTTGCAAATGTAATCAAGTTAAAATGAGGTCACACTGGATTAGGGTGTCCTTAATGACTAGTGGCCTTCTAACAGGGAAATCTCGATAGACTGACACAGAAGCAAATGCTGTGGGGAGGCAGAAGCACAGCATGAAACAAGGTATCTAGAAGCCAAGAATAGAGGACAGAAATGTGGGAATAATTTTGCTTAAGAGCCTCAAAAGGACAGAACCCCACTGCCACCTGACCTTAGGCCTCCAGATCTGTTCCCCTCTCCTTCTTTCCATTCTTCCCTTCCTTTCTATAGTAGTTGGGATTGAACCACTGCTATATCCTCAGCCCATTTTTAATCATTTATTTTGAGAAAGGGTCTCCCTAAATCAACAAGTTGCCCAGACTTGGCTGGAATTTGTGATTCTCCTGCTTCAGCCTCCCAGAATGCTGAGACTATAGATGTGCACCATCAATCCTGAGTTTTTGTTTTAAGCAATCCAGTTTGTGTTAATTTGTTATGGCAGCCTTAGGAAACTAATGTAAAATAACTGTTCAACAAAATAAATGTTAGCTGCTACAATTATTAGAATCAGTTAGAAAGGCTCTAGCAAATACATGGCACATAGTGAATTTGGCCAGAAGAGCTTGAAATTGTGGCCTAGAAAGTGGGCAAGGGAAGGTCTGCACTGAAACCATTGCAAACCAGGACCTCTCATGCATGGTGCCATTCAGGAAGACTGCAGAGCAGAATCCCCACAGATGCCTTCGATGGATGAGCCCTGAGCAGTTTTTCACAGAGAGCTCACAGGGCTTGAAATATGACCACTCCCTGGGCAGATGTGTCTGAAAGCCAGGGGAGCAGTGACAACCCAAGTCTCAGGACACCTGACTGCTGTGTAAGTACAGCACAAGGATTAGTCTCTACTTTGTGCTCTTCAACTTCTATACTTGTAAAATGGGTGGAACTTATCCTGCTTTCTCTGTTAAACTTAGTGAGGCCTTCAAACAGTGGTTACCAGTGTGGAAGGGGCTTGGATCTCTTTTAGGTGACAGGGACCAGAAGTAGCAAGGAAAACTCATTCCATAGTTAACCTCAAATACTGTTTATCAGCCCCTTTTCCGCAAGCCTGAGCTCTGATGTCTACCAGGGAGCAGTGCATAGCAGGGGCAGGAAGTGGAAGGCACTGACCAGCGGCTTCACATAGTAGGGCTGCCACTGGCACATCCCAGAGCATCTGCCACCTATACATCCTGCCAAGCACACCCCATGCCAATTGCACCCCATGTTCAGAGACTTTCACAAGTCCCTCCACCCTTTTCTGTTCTCTTGCCTACTGTTTATTGCTTTACAGCCCCAGACTGCTGAGCTGCGCTGACCTCTGCTCAGGACTGTCCTTTGGTCGGGGGCCTTTGGGTGGTAGGTCCCACCCTGACCAACTCAGGGACTCGAGCTTCTCCCAGCCCTTCACCCCACCCAGAACTGAGCCAAAGTCACTCATCACCCCATCAAGAGCTTGTGGACTTTCCCCCTTCTCCCCAGGATCCCAGATCGCTCAGCTTTTTGCCTCAAGAAAAAAGAATTCGCAGCTGGGTGTGGTGTCGCATGCCTATAATCCCAGCACTTGGGAGGCCGAGGCAAGAGGATCACCATGAGTTCAAGGAAAGGCTGGGTTACATGGTAACTTCAAGACCAGCTTAGAGATCCTGTCTCAAAAAATAAAAAAGAAAAAGGAATTCTTTCTCTAAAAAAAAGTGTTTTGTGGTGCTAGGGCCCAAACCCAAGGTCTCACTCATCGGAGCATAGGTCCCCCTAGATTCTGAAAAAAATCCTCAACACTCAAAAGTTGGCAGAAGCCAGAAGTAGTAGCATGTCCCTATAATCCTAGCCTCTGGGTGGCTGAGGCAGGAATTGTGACACACACAGTGAAGCCCAACCCTGGGGAATTTAGTGATTTAGAAAGAACTTGTTTCATTAAAAGTAGGGAGTGCACTAGGATGTAGCTCAGGGCCAAATCCTGGATTCAATCCCCAGCACTGAAAAAGTTGGTGGGCAGAATAATGAATTCCCCAGGAACTGTGGTCTGAAAGAATTTGAGAGCCTGTTTGGTCTACACCAAAAGGACATCCTGCCTGAGGGAAGTATATAGGCTGCTCAGGCCCCTTGCAGGTGGTGTCAGCCTCCTTCTCCAACGCAAAGAAGACTTTACCCAAGGCCCCGTGCCCCATCAGTCATCAAGCAGTTGGGGTTGGCATGCACCCGCTAGGACTGCACCTCAGTAGTTACCTCCTCAGCGCTGTCGCCTCCACCATCCTTGCCCGAGCTGCTGGGCTTGGTTGTGCCTTTGGCAAGCTTGGGGGTCTCCTGCTGGGAGAAGATGGAGTTAGGGTTAGCAGAGGCTTTAGCTGGGCCTCTTCAGTCTTGGTCACAACAATGATCTGTCCACAACTCATCAGGTAGAACCTACCTTACGCCCAGCCCTGGGTGAAGGTGTATACTACAGTCTGCCTAGGAAGCCATTCCTAGCACACAGTAATTAAGCACAATCAATGCCCTTCAGTCTGTCACTTCCCCAGGCTGTGGCTGGGCTGGACTGAGCCTGGGATGCACTCAGGTAGCTGGAACCAGAGAGAAAAGCACCAGGCACAAACTGCTGAGGCTGGCTACAGGGGGCTAGAGGTGTCAATGCTAGAGGGGTAGGAATACCAGTCACTCCTTAAGGCCATCCACAAGTACCAGGAGGTCAGGAGGCCTTTTTTGAATGATACAAATAACACCCAGACAGGAAGGTGCTACTGGCCAAGCTGTGCATGCTGGTAATCCCAACACTCTAGGAGGCTGAGGCAGGAGGACTGCACATTCAAATTCAGCAACCTAGTGACAGCAAAACCATGTCTCGAGATTTTTTTTTTTTTTTTAAGGGCTGGGATGTAGTACTGTGCTAAGGGCCTGGGTTTAAACTCCAGTACTTCAGTCAAATAACAAGCAACATCCAAAATGACACGAGCATCTAAATTGACAAGCACTGGACAGGGATAGGATAAAGGCCCAAATTGCTGCAAAGATTTGAGTGCTAGTCTGAAGTTTTCCCTGGGAACCTGGTAGCTGGCTCAGAGCCCTGGCCTGCTGGCATCTCTTCCTATGCTTCAGGTCAAAAAAAGCACAACCACACAGGGACAGCATGGGGAAATGTGAACAAGACGTGGAGGTTCAAGTTTGATTGAATACCAGTGCCCATATGGCATGGGCCACTGTAGCCCAGGGCACCTTCCACCACTCATCAGACCTATGCAGAGTACCTGGCACCCCAAGGCCAGCCCGGAGGATCTGAGTCAGTTGTGGGCCTTAGACTTGGGAGGAGCAATGAGAAATCCTAGTTTTTTTCTTAGGGGAAAATGCAACACACTGGGAGTTCATTCAAAAGCAGGGAAGGCCTGGCATAACAGCTGCAGGAACTGTGAGAGTTCACGATAGAAGGGAGGAGTCCTGGCAGGTGGAGAGCAAGATGGAGCTCAACCAGCCAACTCGGGACTGCCATGTGTATTAAAGATGCAGCTTGTCCATACAGACCCAAGGGCACAGTGCTGTGGGATGAAGGTGCAGGAGGACAGGCCGGGGCTCCAACCCAGGCTGAATTTTCTCACAGCACGGTTGCATGGAAACTCCCCAGTCCTGAGAGTATTCAAGCAGAGGCTGGGTGACCTCCTCTAAGGTCTGCTGCAAAAGAGATTCAAGCCTCAAATGAGAACTGGATTGAAGAAGCTTGGAAATCACTCCCCGTTCTGACAGTCTGCAATTCAACGACAGCCAAGCCCCTTCAGTGAGAAGTGTTAAATCAAGTGATTGTGACTATAGGGGCAAAAGGATTTCAGGGAGAAGAGAGCTCTGTGTGGGCTGCAGCAGGGGAGGCTTCTGGGGGTGGGGAGGAAAAAGCCACTGCTGGATGTGGAGCAGCCTAATAGATTCATTGACATAGGGGGAAAGAGCTCCTTCTTCTTGCAGGGCACTCCCATGCCCACTGACTAGGCTGGCCACACTGACCCTGTCATCAGTCACAGTATGGGACTGGCAGAGAAAGGATGGGGGGTGTGGGGAGGTCACAATTTAAGATGAGTGTGTGCCATACCCCAGACACAGCTGACCCTTCATCTGAAAGTCCCATCACAGTTTTTTTGTTGTTTTTGAGACAGGGTCTCACCCTGTAGTTCAGGCTGGCCTTGAACTCACATTGTAGCCCAGGCTGGCCTTGAACCTGCAGCTGATCCTCCTGCCTCACCGATCATACTTCTTGATGATAAGCTGCTTATTCTTTTTTGTACCCTCCACCCACCCTGTGGCACTTGGCATAATGCCAAGACATCTCTCAGGGATGGGCCTCAGAGAAACCCAGCTGCCATGGGGCGTGGGTGTGCGTGGGGAACAGGGCCTCAGCCTTGCTCTGGCTCCTGCGGAACAGGTGACATGCACGCAGTGTGCCCAGCCCAGCTGTCAAGTGCTGAGTGACATTGGGTTGAAGAGCGATTTGGAGCCATCCTGTATTTGGGCTCAACTCTGATGAGCTATGCTTATGTGACTATGGGCAACCACTGTCTCGGAGCCTCAGTTCCCTTGTCTATTAAACAATGGCAGTCATTCCTTGGCACAGCAACTGCTACATGAAAACCCTACTGTTGGTCAATGTTATTACTACTATTTTGAACAAGAAAGTGGGAAGGCAGTATGGGTGCTTTGTCTAGAAACATGAAAGACAGAAGTCTCAGATCAGAACAAGATGTCAATACTCCCCCAAAATGTTGACTCAGCACCTACTGTGTGCAAGGGAGACTCAAACCAACACAGTAATGATTTCAATAGGGAAATATGAGACCTGTCCACAATTCATCCCATGGCAGGCTGAACACAAAAGGGTCATAACCAGCCTACCAAGGGTTCTACCCGTCTAAGGGAAGAAGGAGAGCTCCAAAAGCTTTAGGGAGGAGGCAGTGAAAGATAGTGAGGATTGGGATTGGCAGAGATAAAAGAGAGGGGAAAATAGGTGATGGATGAGTGACAGAGATCCGCCTCTCATGCACCATGCTGTGTGTCCCCACCCCATCTATGCAAACCTCAGTCCCATTGCCACTTTGCCCCCCCCCCAGACACTCCCAACTATCGAGGGAGGACAATGCAGGCAAAAATCAAATGCATGCAGTTAAATCTCTTA